>JARVZY010000416.1:0-23864 GCA_030686995.1 Artemisia argyi | reverse complement strand
TATAGGATGAATTGCTGGTGTTATTCTATACAGTGAGCTGGTGGAACCTAACGTTTAGTAACGTTAATGGAAAATAAGTCTGTCGTCCACGGATGGATTACCAATAAACGTAGTGTGAGAAACTAACCCATTTATAGAGTTTGGTAAAATCAGAGCTATCTTTATTTGTTTCACTTCCTGCTCCACAACCTGGTAAATACGTAACACGATATCAAAGGTTAAAACTCTAGAGAGTAATCCATGACTATTTTAATGTAAAAACTTAAGCACTTGAAGCTTAATTAATATAATAATTACCTTCTTTTAAGAGAATAATCAATCTCAAACAGCATATGCAGCAGCCACTTCCTTCTGTAACGGCTCATACCTGGACTTTAGCAGTAAAAAGACAACCACCAAGAAATTAACACATGGTAGCCTGAAATTCAGACAAATGTGGTTCAAAATAAATAACCAAATCACCTTAAGCGGCCATACGCGCATGGCTATTATTTTTTTGTAACCTGCCGATACCTATTCATATTTATGAGTCCGTACCTAAGATCATAATGACATTCAAAAAATCAGTAAGTGGTACACTGGAACCCAAGTAATATTTAACAGGAGAAATACAGTTACATATCTATGACATATTAGTTAAGTGTTAACCGAAACTGGAACTCGGCTTACATGTGGCGAACGACTTTGGGCAACCAATATTAGCCCTTGAAAAAGTGAGATGGCAGGTACGTTTTACTACCGTTAGGGTTTGCGCGAAGTACCACATATATTTTGCAATGAATCGAGTATACATGCGAAGGATGTTGCGGACGATAAGCTCTGCCTTCACTGGTGTACTTGGTAACTGTAAGCCTATATCAGGTAAAACCTTTGGTAAGAAAAATGGCGGTATAAGTACTGGCCACAGTTGTGAGTTAATGAATTTACCTCTATAAGTTTTGACCCACCATGAGATGACCGCCACTATTACATGCTTGTCTGCATTGTCATAGTCTTCCATTACAAATTTCCGTGCTATTTCGTTCCAATGGGTAAACCTTGCGGTATTGCCACTGCAGGAGAAAGCTTTCGTTAGTGACAGTTCAAAAAAAGTATTAAAGTTTGGCGATTTATAATGAATCTAACTCTAGATTTTGCAGAGGCCGGGATGTATTATAGTTAAGCAATGTAAAAAAATTGGTTTAAGATTATATCGGCTGTAATGATGATACATCACTTTGATACCAAACAGCCAAATAATCAACGTCATGTTTAGACTGGAAAAGTAACATATTTGAATATCTAAAACCAAAAGTAAGTACTAAATGGAGTCATGCTAATAAGTAAGTATTTCTAATATGTGCATATAGGGAGTGACAAATACCTTCATTAGGCATGGAAACTTGAGGCATAACAGGTATTTGTCAACAAAAGTTTAAACCTCACTCAAAAATTATTAATTGCAAGCAACTATTGTGATTCTATATTCTAGCAATATGCAAACAATAATGATAAAAATAAAACTTACCGCAAACCAAATTCTCTCAAGCCTTTCATCGAACACTTGGCGGGAGACAAATGTAAAATGAAGAAACCCACTTCCCAATTCACCTTCAAGCTCAAATACTTAATCCCAACTTCAAAGCAACCATTTTTTTCATGTATCTTTACTCTTTTGCAAACTCTTATCACCGCCACAACCCGACTTCACCACAAAGATCAGCAACCTCCACCATTATTGATCCTTCCCTGTTTTTCGCATACAGCTTTGATGATTACAAATCAGGTTGAAAATGTGGACCATATGAGCTACCTATGTCACATGTTAATGCTCTGAGCCTGACATGGAAAGGCAATGTGTTACCCATTTCCATCAACCACATAGTGACCCTATAATGAAAGGCAGTAACAAATCAGCAATAGGGGAAAAAAAGAAACACATTTTCTTCAAAACCGAACTAAAAATATACATCTAAAAACTGATAACCTCAAACACAACAAATTTTTGCTTAGATATTTCATCGAACACTTGGTGTGCAACCAATTTCTTGTACAAAAACAACACCAAATTACATAAAGCCTTAAACTTTTCAATACCCAAATTACATCAACCAAATGAAGAACCACCAAAAACCCATCTCACAGTTCCATCTTCAAGCTGAAGATGGATACCTCTAGAATTTGGGAAAAAACTTCGAGGTAGGTTATGTGTATCCTTGGGAAAAAGGCAGTTCGAGAGAAGTTTAAGCTACATACCTCTGCTTTTCTTATTTCCTATCATCATCGTCTTTTAGTCTTCTGAACTTCCATCCTTCGATGGTCAAACGATAATAATTGAGGCGCATGTGAGAGCTTGTAGGGTTCTCTAGATCTTTATGGTATATTGGAGAAGAAAAGTAGGCCAAGATAAACCGGCCTTGCTAGCCCAAACTTTTTGGCGGGAAACCCATCAGAAAAATGGTGTCGTTTACTTTGTGGTTTAATATAAACTATTAATGGGAAAAAGGCAGTTCGAGAGAAGTTTAAGCTACATACCTCTGCTTTTCTTATTTCCTATCATCATCGTCTTTTAGTCTTCTGAACTTCCATCCTTCGATGGTCAAACGATAATAATTGAAGCACATGTGAGAGCTTGTAGGGTTCTCTAGATCTTTATGGTATATTGGAGAAGAAAAGTGGGCCAAGATAAACCGGCCTTGCTAGCCCAAACTTTTTGGCGGGAAACCCATCAGAAAAACGGTGTCATTTACTTTGTGGTTTAATTATTTAGGAAGTGGGCTGGGGTGGTTATGGGCCAAGTGTAATTTTGACTGGATCAGGCTATGGGATGAAGGGTGGGCTATTTGTTTGGTTTGGATTTGCATTTATAATTCACTAGGTCCGTTTGGTTTTAGTAGTTGTAAATCACAAGGACTAGAGATGTAATTTTCTGTTTTTTGAAGGTTTGGTTTAACAATCTTCCAAAGTTAGTCCAGGGATATTTCTTGCCACATTTCAATTATATAAGGGCCACAGTTGAATAATTTCCAAAGTTGAATATCCAGGGACTAATTCTGCCAAAATCCAAAGTTGAGGGACCATTCTTGTAATTTCTCCAAACTTCATACCCAAGGATCATTCCTGCCATAAATGAGAAGTGCAAGGACAAAATTTGTTTTTTCTCAAAATTTTAATATCCCAGGGACCATTTTTGTCAATTTTCAAAGTTCAGGGACTAAACTTGCAATTTTGTGAAACTTTGTACCAAAGGACTAAATATGTAACTTTTTGATTTAAAAGGGCCTTTGGTGACTTTTTCAAGTTTTTAGAACAACCAGGGACTAGATTAGACAATTTTTGAAAGTTGAGGGACTGAAACTGCTAATTATGCAAACTTTGTACGTTTTTCATCTGTTTTTTTGATTATTTTGCATTTGAAACATGTAAAACACTTTCCTGGGATATTTTCACTATTTTGATTCAATATTGAGTGTTTTTAGATGTTTTGGCAGCTCAGAAAAGGTAAAAATGATGAGTATTTACACACTCATCAGGCACCAAAAAGGGAAAGCTGAGAGATGTTAATATGGTAATGTCTTAAAACATCAACAAAGAACACAGAAAAAGGCAAGCGGAGATCAGCATAATCAAAAAACCGACTGTATAAACCAATCTTCCTCGGAGGATACTGGTTGATAGTCTGACCGGGATCTGGCAAAATAGGATTGACGAATGGTGGAATATGGTAATCACGGCATAAGTCGTCTAATTTCCCTTGCGTCAGATGGCATCCAATTTCCGTGAGTTTGGTTATTGCCATAACTAACGAACGCATGGTAGAAAGTAACAAGATAACAAAAAATAAAGCCTAGACAAATCTCGCAAAAGCGCGGAAGAAAGAGAAAGGAAAGGAAATAATGGCAACACGCTAAATTAGGTATTTATAAGTGATTATACCAAGAGATAGAAATAAGTGTCGCGTGCCATAAAAGTGCCTAAAATCAACGGCCGCGATCGAAAATAAAAGATAAGGATGACAGCTAATAAAGCAAACATCCGCTCCCTCGAAGGAATAAAAACGGTCGTTCCCCCCATACAAACCCGTCCACGGATAATTCAAGACCCGCACAACAAAAGGCCATACACCAAGAGTGGAACAACTAGCAATATCGTCTAGAAACATTCACCGCACGCTACCAAAGCACGCGTACAATGAACGCACTAGACTGGGAGGACTTGATGACGTATAGTACGGATAGCAGGCCTACTGGGCCTAGACTATCTCACACGAATTGGGCTCCGGCCCAACAAGCATAAATAAGCTCCGGCCTAATAAGCCAAAACGGGCTCCGACCCTATGAGCAAAACCGGGCTCCACCCTAATAAGCCAAACAAGGCTGAAAGCCCATGTCACGAGCATGGCACAGTCCGGACAAACCAGGACACATATAAGCGGCACTCCCGAAGTACACCCGCGGACTGGACCCTGGTCCATCCGCATCCACAAACATCGATTAAGCTCCGAACCCTTGCCCGACAAGGGTCCCACTTTGGTCACTACAGCAATACGCGAAATATTAGGAAACCCTAATATTTCCACTACCTATAAAAGGAAGCCTTAATTCACGTTCTCGAGGTAATGAATTTCTCACTCATCACAACTCAGACATTTCTCTGACAAAAATGAGTATTTACTCTCACGCCGGAGCTTAATCGTGGGGTCCGTCCCCACTGTAAGGCTAACGGTTTGCTCTCGTTTATGCAGGGATACAACTCATTACTTGGATTAGTGCATAAAACCCCACATCGGACGATCCACCAAGGACGGCCCGCTACGGACTAAGTCTGATCTTAACCCATTCACACTTTTTGCACTAACAATATATATATATATATATATATATATATATATATATATATATATATATATATATATATATATATATATATATATATATATATATATATATATATATATATCTATTTTATCTAATAAATGGGAAAACTGTACAAGCACACTAAAGCATCCCCTGCATTTAATACGCTGATGTGTAAGCGATGTGATTGGTCGGTTATTTAATGCGTACAAGTAGTCTATGCATCCATGTATTAGCTTCATTCGGTAAAAGAACACTCTTCATAAACACGCTCCACATTAAATTATTCGAAACACATTAAATACTCAGTCAAAACTCCTCCTTATCACCGCTCCTCCTCCAAGAAATATGTCTAACCAATTATTCAATTAGATTGATCAATTCAAAACACTTTCCTTCTATTCCTCTTTGATTTATCAGTTTCAATTCATCCTTTAATGTCAACAATTCCAAAAAAATCCAAAAAATGTTGTACGTTTTGATCTATATATTTGATTCAACCAGATTTATCAACCTTAAGAACCCGATCTATGTCGGTGGAGGATCGAGATGAAGAACAAAAATTCAATTGGTATTAATATATTTGCTTTGATTTAGTATATTCACTTTTAAATAATCAATTTAGTTTTTCTTTTTCTTTTTTTCCGATTCAGTTTAATATATTTTCTTTGATTAAGTTCAATTCAATTGTTTTGCACCAAAACCCTAGAAAATAATTTGGGGGAAATCATATTCATGTCGTTGAAATTGTGCACATTGAATTTACGTTCTTCATCTCCATGTATAATTGAATTTACGTTTTTCACTTCATATGCTTTTCTTGATTTCGAGAATAAGTGGAAATTTACATTTATTTGTTATTGTATTTCACAGGTTTTGTTCATAGATAACGGGAGATAAAAAGAAGAAATATCGTTGTCAAGTAAGGTAATTCTCTTACATTTGTTACAATAACTTGGCCGTTTTTTGTTTATGTGTTTTAAGGCATACAAATTGTTTGTTACTTTGTGTGTGCTCATGATGGACTGTTTGATAAAAAGAAGAAAATATTGTGTGTTCTACAAATACAGATTTCTCTTGATGCTTGGTTCCATTTGTGCCTTTTTTATCACATGACAAAGTGACGGCGGACTTGAAGAAAGTTATAATTCAGGGTTAGAGTTTCATTGTGCTCAGGTTAGTGTCTTTTTACTAAACCAATATATCATGCTTACAAATGAATTTGGAGATTCGAGGTACATTTTATTTCAAACGGGAAAAAACAAGTACTTTCAACTACAAAAGAAAATGTCCATCTTTTAGGCCATAAATAATGGTCATTGAAATTCAGTTTTTTATCAAATGACCGAGACCCATGTTATAGTGGCCGGTTATATGCAAATAAAAACACTTTTTTAAATATGAAGTAAGAATCACAATTAGCCCGTTATCAACTAAATGTTATGGTTGCTAAATTATATCACTTGACCTGTTTTTTGATAAATCCAAGGGTTGCAAGGTGTAATATTGTTATATTTTTTTTGTTAGGTATTTGAGAAGATGAGAAAGCAAGAGCAGGCCTGTCTTACTGAATTGGCAACAAAAAAAGGCTAATCAAGAAGCTATTCAGGCTCACCATGATATTGTAAGTAACATTATTTGTTATAGGCCCATTCTTCATATCACTTTACGTTTGTTTCTGTTTTTGGACTCTTGGAAATACGGTTTATGTTTTCAACAATTGGTTCATTTACAGGTTTGTATGTCTGAGCGGTCAGTATAAAGCTGTTATTATTTCCTTCTATTGTTAATAACGATGTTGTTTACTAATCGATTGCTCCTTCAGTTAGGTTTATAATAGTATGGCTACGGTTAATCATTCGACATTTGCGTGACCAAGAGAAGTTTATGAAACGCAAGGAAATCGAAATCGAGCGATTGAAGGTTGTTTAATTCATATTTCCAGTATATTAATATCGACAGTGAGGTTGTTTATATAGAGTGTACTAATTTTGATGTCATAGGTACTTATTAATTCTACTCGATTCCACGCCTATAATTAGCCATAGAGGTGGTAAAATGGGCAGGTACTCAATGGGTCAAAACGGGCATGTTTAGTATGGGTTGGTCTTGGGTTCACCTAAACACACTTTATTCAAAATATTCAAATAAATCTGTGTATTCATATTAGCAATTTGACTTGATAATTAGTATTGAAAATTTTCATTAGGTTGTTGTTTAACTTTTTTTCAGACGTATTCCTGTTAACAACGTATTGATTGCTCATGTTGGCGATGGCAACTTTCACACGTCAATTTGCTTTGATCCGGCAGAAGAGGGGCAATGTAAGGAAGCCGAAAGATTGAAGAATTTTATGGTAAATGTGGCCTCAGCAGTGGAGGGTACATGTACTGGTGAACATGGTGTAGGTACGGCGAAACTCAAGGTAAGCATTGGTCTCCACTGATTTTATTTTGATCCAATAGAAATGTGTTATTATTAAGGATGTTATCTGGATTTTTTTCCATTGTTTTTAGTTTGTTAATGGTGGATGCAGTTTTGGGATTGGACAAAACATGGACCAAAAAGAGCAACAAAAATGACAACTCAAGTTGATTTTCTATCAGAAGGTAAACATTTTTTCTTTGTGGTTAGGTGCCTTCGCTTAAAATAGAATTGTAAATATGATCTCAATATACTCAATTATTTGCCATTTTGCAGAATTTGGATCTTTCTTAGTTTCTAATCCGATTGAATCAAATGTTTAGCATGCTCTCTCAACAGGTTCGTGACTTGCTTATATATACATGTTTGATGAAATGCCTTAGGGGTTACTGTAATGATTAGGTTCCCTCTTAGGATACCATGAGTATCTAAACAAGTTTTCATTTATGGCCTTATTATAGGTGCCTTTTAAAGTTATAACGTGCACCAAACATATAGATTGTAAGTCGCAAAGATTACGTTATTCGCAATGATTACGTTAAAGATAAAACATGTTCCACCATCTAAGAAACCATGTATTAGCTTTGTGTTCAACTATTTTCATAATCATGTTGTGTGTTAGTTACCACTTCCATTTTTTTAAATGCGACCACATATGAATCACTAAAATATTTTCTTCCTGTGATCATTGTAGAACAAATATTGTTGGTTGAGCAGTTATGGTAGCAATTGGATTCAGTATAGCTATCAGGTTAGTTCCTAAACAAACTTCTCCTAATCCAATAAAGTATACACCTTTTGTGATTTGTGAGGTATTAAGTCGAAATTAAAGGTAATTGTAAAAGTTAATTATTCGTTACAACTTAAGAGTGTCAACTGAACTAGGGGCAAAACACCCAAGAGCTGCAAAATTCGCAATCGGTGTAGTGGTGGTTTCCTCATTCTTATTTTGCTCTTGCCTTGCTATCCTCCCCCTAATATTCCAACCAGGCGAGCACTCCTAAGAATAAGGTGTTCCATGATACCTACTACACCTGACTTTTAGTGTTAGAGTGTTAGACTTGGATTTAAGATATCACAAATGAGTCACCTCTTTTAAAGATAACTCACGATGACAATTTTAACAATTAAGCATGTGTACTTTTAAATCTTAGTCTTTAAGTTAGATAAATATGAGTTTCAACATCGTATGTTGTGTTGGTTTGTGGGTTAGTAACTTAGTTTGTTTCATTACACTTCTTTTGTTTATTGTGATTAGTTTTAGATTTAATCCTTTAAAATATAGTAGGTTGTGCTCAGGCAGGTGACCGAATGATTGGCTTCCATTTGACCATGTAACACGGTGACAAATATGGTTGCTTTCATATCTATTACATGTACATTTTCTGATTTTGTTACCATATGAACTGCAATTAGGTTGTTACTTATAAGCGAATTGTTTAAATCTTGCAGGTGACACCAAACCTATATGCCAATCTAATTTCAAACCAGTTTGAATTGCTGGCGGCACATGTGTAATGCCAGGAGGTACGTACTTTTAAACCAGTTTGCTTTGTATATCATACTAAATCCTGTTGCAACTGATATTAAAATGATTATCCAAAACTGATTCTTTAAGCATTATGAGTAGCTTAATTTAGTTGTTTCGTACTTTCAGGGAACTAAAATCACTGCATCAATAAACACTAAACATGTCAATTTTTTTAGCAAACACGAGTCACCAAATGCATGGAGTTCGATGGACCCCGTCTATGGGTTAATTTTTAACCCTTCAACGTCCTGCATACAAAAGAGCGAGATTTTGTTGTTCCATATGGTATGCCTGCTCATTTATTTGTTGTTTTAACCATTCACCATGTGAAACTCATTGTATAAATTCTAATGTATGCACTTTGTTGTATAAATTATAATGTATGAATGCTAAGATAAAGTGTCAATATGTTATCCCGATTACATAAGAAACATATAAATAAATTTATTGATTTTTTATGGTTATATTTAAATAGGTACCAATACCGGAAAAATTAATAGAATTTAACAAATAGGTGCCAATAATGAGAAAAAAACAATATATTTAGCGTATTCTGATTGAGGTTGTATTTCTTTCACAAGTAGGGATTTAGTTTATGTTACTGATTGCTAAAGGTATCACTCTTACGCTCACATCGATATTTAAGGAAATAGTATAAAACAAGTAGCAAAGTGGATTATAGATGCATAAATCCTCATAAACATGTTAGCATTTAAAAAGGTGAGATCACTGTTGAAATAAGCTAATATCAGTGATCAAATTTTGCACAATTCAAAAGTTAAGAAGTTAGTTGAAAGGAATTTAGGTGACCCAAAAATGTTGACACTTGCAAAAGTCTAACCGTTTTGGCGACCCCTATAGTTGAAGTGTCGGTTAAGCTTTATCTTAGCCCATTATGCTTCAGTTGTACTACAATCACGGTCTAGCAACTGTATTGTTTCAGGTATTCGATAAGTTGAGCTGGAAATATACAATTTCTTACATGAATGATAAAAGATCACTCATAATGTTGCCAGTTTTCTCCATTCGGTATGTGAATCTTCTTACGAGTTTTCATTTTAATTTTGTAACGGTAATTGTAACAAATAACTTGACTTTGACTTCGTTGATGTACTCACAAACTATGATGCAGACCATGATTTTATTAAATGTCAAAACTAAAGCTCCTAATATAGAGATTCTTATAGTTCAGGTATGATCCTTATTAGTACATTAATGTTGTATTGCTAATGAATGATGCAAACTGAATTTTGAACATTGCAGAAGAAACTAAAGCGAAAGCAATCAGTATTAAAGTATGAGAAGAGGATACAAGAGATGGTATTCAATGTCAGCGCAAGATTGATGAATGTTCTCAAGCTTGGATGTCTTTAACAGCCATAAACGAGCAAGCTGGAAATGGTCTGTATGGAACTTGACAAGTAGGTTGTTCCAAATATCCTATCTTGGTAAGGCTTGCAGTCAAACATTATATTTATTATTGGTTAAAGTATTTTTTTTATATGATTAATTAGCTGATTTCAACCAACTCGGTCATTGAAGTAAATTTAGATTGGTAATTTAAGCACGAGTTCAAATGGGTCATGTCATGTTGCACCCGAATGATGATTATTTGTCCATTCTCAACGATAAAAATATAATCTCTATTCTATAAAATACGTTTTCATTATCAAGTTACATTATATATGAATAATATTCGGTCGTGTTCTTTGGTACTAGACTTTTATGTAAAATAAATAATCAGTTTTAGTATGAGAAAATCCAATTTGAATCCTTCAAACACTCCTATTTATCTCATAACATAACTCCTACGTAATTTGCAGACCCTTTGATTGTTAGAAGCACTTGGGAAGTCAGGTCACCTACAGCCATATATCCATTTCCAGCAGCTGTGGGTAAAGCAGCCCAAAAAGATCTTGGTTGCTGATATCTCAGAGGTAGGCGTCTTCAACACTTAAAGTGAATGGGTACATTTGGTTTTTGAAATGATGTTGTGAATTGTGTTAATTTTGATAATGAAATGTGGGTTTATCTGACTTTAAGAATCAAAGAGGAGTGTTTGATGTGTTTTGTTTTGGTTTTGGTGATGCAGATACTTATTTTGGACCAGGGACTCTAGATATTATTAAGTGTCACTTGAATGCTGAAGACTCAAATGTAAAGTGTTGTGTTAATGTTATGTAAGTTTGTAGTATTTATTGTTTTTGATGTGATATTGGAATTTTCGAGTGAGTGTGTTTGTGTCACAGGGTGGAGTAGATGTATTTGTTAATGGGACTTTAACCAGAACTCAACAGAGAAACTTAGAGGTAAGTCATGCACTCAACGAACAACTATTAATATTATATGTTAGGGGGTGTTTGGCTAAGCTTATGATTTGGGCTTGGCCTTATGTTTCATTAGCAGCTTATGGCTTATTAATCATAAGCTCATAACCCCATGTTAAGTGTTTGAACAACTGATAATGAAGTTTAGTACAATGCAAAGAATTTATGCTATTTGGTCCTCACTAAACCTCCAAAACTGTACAAGTATCGACAAATTACTAATCTTAACCAGAAATACAGTTATTAAGATATACAACAATAATTACCAGTCAAACATTAATAAGTAATCAAATAGTTAAAAACTTTAGTGTTGAGAATAGACGGAGATATTGCAGTTGTATACTCCTATATCACTAAATACTTTTCGTTAATCTTGATAAAATTGTTTAATATGTTAATGAATATTGCAAGGTGGTATGTATTTGAAATTGACCAGAAAAGCCTTCAAATTCGAATATACCAAGGTGATATACTGATATATATATATTTGAGCAAATGAGAAACATTTATAAACCCGTGGATTCCAAGGGTTAAATGTTTTACTTACACCTTACTTTTATACTTTATTAGGTGGTCACAAAATGTTCATTGGCTAATCACTTCATCAACTTCCCACTACATACATTTTCTTTTTAAAGGCGGTCAAGATTGGAGGCTACGTGATGGGCGTTTATTACATTATTAGTTACAAGCATTATACTCTATACTTTCATTGACTTATTACTTCATATTCCTTTTCGAATAAATGATTTAGTCCGATTACTTATTTCTTTTCCTTCTTTTCTTTACACACTGTTTTTTTTTTCTTTTTTCAATATCTCTTCTAAAAACCCGTGGATTCCACGGGTCTTATAAGCTAGTATATATATATATATATATATATATATATATATATATATATATATATATATATATATATATATATATATATATATATATATATTACTAGATGTCGAGGCCCGCCCGATGGGCGGGCATGACTTATAATTATAATTTTTATGGTGTCAGTTAACGGAAAATTATTTTTAAGGACGTTGATTTTATTTAATTTTGTTATTGTATTAGTTTACGTTTAAATTTTTTTAACAAAAAAGGATGTTGACGTACATTTTAATTGTTTTTTTGTAATTAAAAAAAGATTTTCTACATTTTAATCTCGATCTTGAATATTCAACATACCTCTATCTGCAATTTCATACAGTAGATCATCGTCGTCCCGTTTTGTTCTTGAGAGTTTATGACAAACTGATTTTACAGTTCCCGTAATCTCATTTGACTACTTTTTGATAGCTAAAAAAGAGTGTAACTCATTTTTGTGGCAATATGGGTATAAAAAAATACCCAAGTTGAACTAAACCCAGTATGATCCATTAACAAAACTGTCCAAGTCTCCTATTTTGTGAATGTGTATAAACTGTATTTTGGATATTGTACTATGGAAATTAATTTGTTTCGTCACTATGCCTCCAAGACTGCATGGTGAATTGGTGATCAAATGAGGTTGCTGAGGGGTCTGCATATGATTACTTTAGTTTGGATGATGATGGTGAGAAGGTTCCCCATATTGTTACGGCTGTCACAACTTGACGATCGAGTTTTAGTGGTTGTTTCGTGTAAATGTATTTTATTTTGTGTAAAGTGATTTGGTTTTTGTGATGTATAATATATATAATTTGTGATTGAGATATAATTTTGTAAAGACATATGGCATGTGTTTGATGATAATTTTAGGGTGTAAATCAGGGACTCGTATGAGGATTTCTTTTGGCGTAGAAGTCGTTGACTCAACCAATATACTTGATCCAGACTTTCTTTTTGTGGAGTTGTGCTTGACTCGCTAGTTTGAAGACTTTCTTCCCCTTCTGTATAACTTGCACTGATCATCTAAGATGGGACTGGGCCATTGACGTATCATGCTATTAACCACCTTCAAAGACAGTTAGTTGTTATTTCATTATTTTACCTAGAATAGAAAAGGTTCACATTTTGGATTGGTTAACCTGATTCTTTTCGTTCTTTTTTTTTTCAAAATTGTTAACCAAGCTTTTCTTGGCTTGTAGCTTGATAATTGCTATATGTTTAATCCTATATTTGAACTAAAAATCTAATCTTGCCTCTACCCCTATGTGCTCAATCACTGTAAATATTGCTCAAAACTTGTTTTTAGAAACTTTGAAGCTTGCCGAAAAGTGAGTATGCAATAGACTCTGTCTTGGAGTTGATTTTCACTAAAAATGTTCAAAAGTCAAAACAACATAAACACTACTCTAGATACTAATTTGAAGTAACATGTACCCACTAGCTGACCGATTCCAAGTCTTCCACATGGCATATAGTCATTGTATAGAAACACCTAGATTATAACATTAAACAGAAGTCATTCACCATTGAATCCAGACACCACCGCTGATCTGCAGTCACCATAAAACAACACCGGTACACACACAGAGTCCAAACTGAGTCAAAGAGGATCCTCAAAAGTAGCTACACACACTTCATCACCTTATTTCTCTTCTTCCTTCCTTTATATGTTTCTCTCGTGACAGGACCCTCCTTGTGTGTCTCTCTCATGACAAGACCCTCCTTACATGTCTCTCCTTACAACTTCACCGTGGATCACTTTTCAGAATTACAGAAAAATGAGAAACCTAAAGGTTGCAATTTCAGCCCACTTTCTTATAAATGGATAGACTCACGTTATGCTTTATGTAAGACTTCATGTAATACAACAATGATGACATTGAATGCGAGTAGAGGAGGGCTTTTGGTGACGCGACATTAATGGAAAAACCCAACTACGATGCATGAACCACCACCCACAACTGCATTTTAGAGTCATAACTGAGAGACAAAAGGACTAAAACTTGAGATAAGCTTTGTGGGCTAAGTATAGTTGCCAATGGATTTGCTTTATCCTGCATTATAAAGTTAGGTATATAAAAGACTAATCTTCAATGATTTAACATAAACAATATCAAACATTGTTACCTTGACTTAGAAAAACACATATCCATATAGATGTAAACAACACTGATACAAAAATTAAGCTTCCATTATTAAGCATGGTGAAAAATCTTTAAGCGCTTGGAACTAAACAGAAAAACAAAGAGTGTTACTACAAGGAAAATGTTGAGTTCTGTCAACAAACAAAAAATGAGTGAGACCAGATAAATCTATCATGAATATGAAAGAGATAATAGCAATTGGCCTTACCTCTTGGGCTGCTTTTTTATTTTTATATATTGATTTTATAAACTGTGGGTATATGTTATAAGCAGTAGTGAATGCAATGCATGTAACGACGTATTATTTCAGCTACAATGAATATAAAAAGAACTTGTGTACCTTTTATATGAGCAAAGAAATCTCTATATACTATGTCTTTGGTAGTGTTTGGTGGTCGTTGGTCGTCCTGAATAATGACAATTTTTAGACCCTCAGGTAAAGTGGCGCGCGAAAAAGCAACATACAACTGACCGTGTCCAAATATTGATTCAGGTAGATAGACTCCTATTTTATATAAGGATTGGTTTTGACTTTTGTTGATTGTCATGACATAACAAACTTTGATCGGGAATTGTTTTCTCTTTAACACAAATGGTAATCTCTGATCTTTGTAAGTCAGCAATATGCAAGGCAAGAAGACTTTCTGAGATACGCATATGTCGGTGATTATCTGTGCATCTATAACCTTTGTTAGTAACTGTGTGATTATCATCCTGGTACCGTTGCATAAACCGCCTGTTAGGTTAATGTTGCATAACAACATGACATGCACCCCATGCTTCAACTCTAGTATGTGAAGTGGTATGTAACACCCCCAAAATACCGCAGCGGAAGACTGTGTCATAGGGGTGCTACTTCATAATACAAAGTACAAGTTATAGAAAACGAACTCTAAATGAGACGTTTTGAAAAGTTACCATTCGATTAAAGAATTCAAAGTTACAAACATGAGATTTCAAAGTATGATACATAAATGTATACAAAATGTTTTAAATGGTAAATGATAAGAGCGTAAGTCTTCAGAATATGCAGCTTGACTCTAAGTTCCTCGCACTAGCTATCGCCTTACTAACCTGAGATAAACATGCTAAAGTGTCAACACAATGGTTGGTGAGTTCATAGAGTTTGTCTTAAAACAGTTGAAAAGCCTTAAAAGAATGTTCACACAGCAAAGGCATCGTGAATCCACTCAGTTACAAGTCCCGCCATAAGAGAATTGCAACCTGTGTGTTCACAACCCACTGCTAACATATAGTATGAATAAGACATGTATAAGTTCATTAAAACAATTAAGCAATTAGTAGTGAGTCTCTACTTCATCTCCGAAGACCTCACTTTGGGAGTCAATTCCCAAAGATAAAAGTTTACTGGGAGCCACTTCCCAAAGATAACTGGGTGTCACTTCCCAAAGACAACTGGGAGCCACTTCCCAAAGATAAGTACTAGCTACTAAATAGAATAACGCAATTAAGTATAACACAGTCATGTATGCAATCAAGTATAACTCAGTCAAGTATAAATGTTTTGAGTATTTGTACAAGTAAGCAAGTAGTTTGAGCATGTATCCCCCCAAGAGTTAAAACAAGTATGAAAAGAGTAGGGGCTATGACTCACCTTAAGCTTAAGTAATGAGAAATGAAAGTGGTAGTCGAATCGCGAAAGTCTCTAAGAGCAGCCTATAATAGAACGTTGCCACTTAGGTTTGGAGTAACGTCTAAGAATACGAAGAATTGCCAATATATGTCTTGCATAATGTTCATGATGTAGTACTTAGTATATAGTGTAAGTCGTTGAATATAAGTGGTCTATGAAACATGTATAGGTTGTAAATCCCTTACTACCGTTCGGGCCGACATAATTCAGAAGTCATGGAGTAAACGTTCGAGGAGCCAGGACACTTTAATTCGTAAATCCACAACTCATCTCGACGGCTTACTTAATGAACTCCTCACATGAGGCTCCCTACTATTGTAGTATTTGATAACATATATATAAGTTTTGATCCGAAAGTTACATGAAGATTGTTATTAGGGTAAGTTTATATGGTCTTTGGTCATAGCTTCGCCGTGACCTTGGTCATTTTTCCATGGTCTTGAGACTCAACCTTGGCTTTAGCCATGGTTGTGGTCTTGGCTTTAGGTCATTAGACCTCTTGGTCTTAGTGAATCATAACTATAATATAGTGACTTTGGTCTAAAATAGGCTGTTAAGAATTTGAAGAAAATTATCACTCGGAAAGCGTTTTCAGGGCTCGAGCTTCTTTGTTCCTGAACGAAAACGTCGTTCCGGACAACTTTCGTGTTTTAACTTTTTGATGAATCGGACCAGAAGGGTGACTTTCAAAATCAAAATCTGATCAGAATGCTATTTAGGCAGTTTTGCCGTTTTGGTTTCGCTAACTTCAAATGGTCATAACTTTTGACTCGGGTACTCGTTTTGGGTGATTCAAATTGCTATGTTTTCCTTGTTAAGTCCTCTTTAACAGTAAGTAAGTGTCAAATATCAAAGTTATACTATTTTGGTCGTGGTTCTCCATAAAAATCACTAGTTTGCTTGTTTACTTGTCATAAGTTAACATATGTATATCAATACTTGTTTTATCCATTTTTAAACATCATGAACACAATAACAAGAACATATATAGCATGAAAGGAACACAAAGAGCATGAAAATGATAATGAGCAAGAAAGTGTAATAGGATTTGCTTACAACTTGAGGCTTTCTAAAAGAAAGGTAAGTAACTAGTAAGGTACGGACTTTGATAGACTTAAGCTTCACTCTTTGCAATCTATGATAAACCGAGGTTATTTGAAGATTATAACGACGCCTTCTTGAAATTCCAAAGCTATTTGAAGATTATAACGACGTCTTTTTGGAGACTTTAAAGTTATAACAACTTTTCTTAGAAAATTTCCAAGATTGAAGATGAAACACTAGTTTTCTTTCAAAAACTAGTTAACTTTCTTACAAAATATAAGAAAAGTGCCTTAGGTTTTAGGACTTGAAGGTTATAAGAAGGTGTGGTGCAAGTTTTATATGTGTTTTAGCTTGGTATTTATAGGGTAGGAAAAATAGTTAACCATATATTGGGTTAGAATTTAACCATGGTTAGTTTTAGACACTTGTAACTATCCTAGAGATCAATGGTTAAGATTTAACCACCCATGGTGACTCCCCCCCCCCCCACATTGGCGGTTTGGAATGGGATAAGGTGACTAGATGATGACTCTTGGTGTTATCTTGCTTAGTTTGTGCATTTTGACTCCGTAAAAAGCTAACCGTAAATGATTAAGCCTCAAAACGTAAAACCGGGTATCGTAAAAATATGAAACTTGAAAGTATTATTAAACATGTCAATATAGTCCATAATAAAATATAAAATGAGTGGTAGGTTCTATCGGGTGCTAAAACCCTGCTAAAAACTGGAAACACGGGTCTAAAACGCGCAAGTCGCGTAAAACGCTGAACTGGAAAACGTAAAATTTCAAAACTTTTGGAATTGTCATAAAATGATAGAAAATCATATTTCTATTGTTTATAATGTTTTATGGATATATCGGGATGCTGGAAGGACGTTTAAACCTAAAAGTAAATCTCGGACACGGCTTTGTGATTTTTGCAGAAATGATCCGACGAGCGTCAAACTCTCGGATTATCGTTAAAATAGTTTAACTTAGGAGAATATGAAATAAAAATTTCTGAGATGAATAGTGAAAGGTGAATAGTAAAAGTGAATAGTAAAAAGTGAATAGTGAAATTTTCGGGAATAAAAGTTAACCTGAAATTGCGAATTGTTACATGGTATACCTGCAAATGTAAGTGTATTGAGGTACTAACTGGGGTACAATAATACCATTCCCATTATACATATGAAACACAAAATGAGAAAGTAGAATCACAACAATGAACATACTCAGTATCCTAAAGTCGAGCGCACGAGAATGATGCGTGATTTGTTCTCAAATATATTCCTAAGGTCTCTCCTTTTTTGCTTCTAACAATAAATGGCGATAAAAATTATCCTGTACACATGAAAGAAATTGTTAGACATAAAAAATTATCAGATGTTTCACACATAGCATACAATTTCTTCCATATGTTCAGTGTGACACAACCTTATTCCTGTATTCAAAAAATTGTATGAAAGCCCATGCTATATCAGCTTCAGATACCCACCTTAGTGGATCCCGGACTTGCAATAACAGCACATCGAATGACCTTGAAGTCGATATGGTTCATAAAAGCCTACAGAAACAATTAAAAATAACCGTTTAATGCGCACACTAAAATCCCAACTATGCAATTAATAAGTTTAATTATTAGTGCAGGAATAAGCACAATATTAGCAGTTCTCGCAACTTCAACCTTTCCCACATTCCAAACCAACATTAATAATGTTTGTGATCACTCCATAACCCGAGATACGCCCCGCTTACCTGTCTATAGCTGATGGACTCCACCTTCCAGTGATCACATCATGGTAATTACATACCACATGCATCTCAAATTCCAATTATTTAAAAGTAATTTGAGATGTTCACCTGGTGGCCTCCCCACATAAATGGATGAGGTGGTGGGGAAGACACTCAAGTGCAAGACATTTGCATTAGTTACCCACATTTACATTTTCTAGTCAAGTTTTCATCCTAAAGTTTAGCTTAGTGGTTTAGCTTTGTGTTAGTATTTATAATGTAATTCTTGCATGAAGTAATATATGAGAAAATAGTATTTTTGTGATAACACTTTTTTGTGTTGTTCGTTAAATGAAAAAAAAAATATAGTTCTACATGATTAGTTCCAAAATGTCAATTCTCCGACTAACATACGTAGCGATTCAGTAGCCTCATTCAGTTACACTGGTTCATTGCCCCTCGCTATAGATGCCTTACAAAGTTCTCTTCTTTTAGCTATAGTTAGTGACAAATTAATATGTCATAAATACTACCTTGTGAGTACAACGTTATAAGAATGTGGTGGATGCATTTTTATCACTGGCATATCAAATCTGAACATGTGCAGCAAGATCAAATGATAAAAGATCGATAACCTTACCTTCAACATTTTGTTTTGTGCTTTCATCTGGTCATGCCTTTGTAGTTGCATGAACTTCATTTGACTATCAAGTATATCTGCTCCTATCGAATGTATTTGCGAAATTAATCTATTACAAATATTCACATTTCCATTACATTTCAAAATCTTCAGATGTGTTGGTGTAAAATCAACAATTGGAAGAGTAACAAATCGAAGTAACCTGTCTCTTTCTTCAAGTAAGTTTATTTCATTTTATGTTTAACAAATATTCATTATATTGTATGTAAATTATGTATTTAATAATTCGGATATAATAAGAAACTCCGTTATGCGTGGACTAATAGTCGTTTTCACTGTGAGTACCTGATGTGTGCATTGGACCTTCCTCAATATTGTCATTAAAAATGCAAATATTTTGATCTAGCTTTGATAAATAGTCCATACAAACCTTGTTTTTATACATCTGAGCCAAAAGCATAGCTGCAAAATCAGGTAGCAACAGTTAGTGATATACTGATATTGTTAAGGTATATCATGTATATCGCAAACATAACGATGTATAAAAGCTAGGATTGTACTATACCCTCATATAACATGTAAAATTATATTCAATTCTTTCCATAACACTATTTGTTTACACAATCTGTAATGTTTACAAAATATACATGCTTTGGAGAGTTGTAATTTCAGGTAGGTGAAACTAAACGTCGTATAATTAATTTAACCAATACATTATCGTATTTCTTGATTTTAGTCATTCTAAATGAAACAATAAACGCTTCTTCAATTGATGCCTTGTCACCGACGTAATTACATATGTTTGCAAAGGATCTCATGTGCCTCAAGTAGTGTCCAAATACAAAACCACAATGCTTTTTTAAATAATATAAATTTCAATGAAACCAACCTCAGTTAGCAAAGCAAATGAAACATACGTCAGATTAGTACAATCAATTATCTGAAAAAAGAAAAAAAAATCCAATTAGGGTAAGAGCTCAAAGACTCACTGTGAAACAAAATCAAAGTATGAAATCATAAATACTCAAAACACATTGCAACACACCTTATTAGTAAAATAAACACCTTCAAACTCCAACATTGTCGATTCATAAACCACTTAATTTTGACAGAACCAAACCAAATACAGAATAACTCATCCTGCATGAAGAGGTCATAGACAATAATAGTGACATATTATCAAAAAGTGTTTATAAACCTAAAACACACAAACACAACATTTATATAAGCGTAACAACTTACTTTCGACGTAACCAAACCAAATATTATGAATTTTAAAGAGACTTACATGTAATTTTAGGAAAAAGGCTGCAAAGAAAATAATGTATGCATACACAATATCTAAGAAAAACAGATTCATCATTAGGGTTTTGAGAAAAAGGAGGCGTACCTTTTAGTTCACTGCATCAAATAAACCATAATCCCAATTGGAAAATCCCAATAACTAAAATCATAGACACTAAACAAACAAACAAATTTGATTCTAAAATCATATTATAGGAGAATACATTAAATTCACAAATAAGAGCACTACACAAATTATATTATTAATTGGTGTTGATATATAATGGAACATATTCGGCTACTCTTGTTGGCATTGTACTTGAGATCGGGTATTCAAAAAGATAACGTGATCCTGATTGTTAAACCGACATGCAATCAAACATAAATACCTGATTAACAAAAACAAAAAGCTAAACCAAGGATGAAGCTACATATAAAAAACTAAACAAATATGGGGAAAAAAGTGATACTTACAACTAAAAACCATCAATGATGATTACATAAAAAATTCTTAAGCATGCGGAAAATCCAAATAAAAATTATGATGACATAAAAAGATTAAACCCATCAGATATAGGTAGATTAAACGCAACTGATAGTATTAATAAAGAAGGATTACAGTCAATGCCAATGAAAACAAAGTAGCATTAGTGACCATCATACAAAAAGAAAAACCAACGTTGGTTTTTGAGAAAAAAAATAGAGAAAATTTATTGAACCGAATGATATTAGGGTTTTGACATAAAAAAATAGATGATATAATGAATGAATCGGGAATAGATATTGAGTTTCCTAATCGTAGGGATTCTCATGATTATCTCATTAAATTAAAATGGTTAATAATTGATTTTATAGGTTTATAGATTTTGAATTGAAAGATATAATGCAAAAATTATGTTGGTCTAGTGGTAATCACATGTGTTAATGTTACAAACAACCCAAGTTCAATTCTTTCCGTTGTCATTTTAAATTAATTCAGATTTTTAACACACATGCCAAGGTGAACACTACTGATTTGCTTAGGTGTACACGTATAATGTAGATATTTTCGAAATTAGCTATAAAAATACAAAATAAATTATAAAAACATATTTTAAAAAATTTCAAAATTAATAAATTTAAAAAAAAATGCTTACATGGCCTGAATGTGATGACATGGCTGATGATATGGCTGATAATGAAATTATTGGGCATTGACTGGGCAATGATGTGGCATATTCATCAAATGCCTCATGTTATATATAGGGGAGGGTTAATGTGAGATCAAACTTAAAGTTGTAAAAATAAGATCTAGTCTAAACAACCACTAAAACCATTTTATAAATAACCATATTAGCAATAATACACAAAAAATAAAGTATTAATATGAATTAACATATTAGCAACTAATAACCAACTGATACATGAGTTTGGATTAGTGATACAAAACTATAAATTTACATATCGAATCAAAGTGTATCACCTTAACTTGATACATTACATGTCGAATCAAAGTGTATCACCTTGGTTTCGTCAATTTAAAAAAGAAAACAATCGGAAGTTTAGCAATTTTAGTTGTACTTAATAAAAAAATTAATTTTATTTTAACGAGAGTGTCACTTGTCAGATTTTAGTTGGATCTTATTTTAACAACTTTAAGATTGATCTTATTTGATCTAGATTATATATATATATATATATATATATATATATATATATATATATATATATATATATATATATATATATATATATATATATATATATATATATATATATATATATAGGGTTCGATCGGTTGGGTCAGTTAGAAAAACCACTTGCCTCTCAACCTAGAGGTCAAGGGTTCGATCCTCACTCCCTACAAAAGGCCGGAGGTCCTTTTCTACCTTTGGTAGAACCGGAAGCAGCCTCTCTACCTTAGGTAGGGGTAAGGCTGTCTACGTCTCAACCTCCCCCATACATCGTGGAAGACGGTATTGGGACCCATAACCCGTGGAACACGGTATTGGGAGTTACTTTACTTTTATATATATATACTAGCTTTCTAAGCCCGCCCGATGGGCGGGCATGACTTATGAATATCGTTGAAAAAATTAGTTAACGAAAAATAAGATATAAACATAGAATGTTATTTATTGAATACTTTAACAGTGGAAAAAATGTTTATGGAATATGAGAAAACAAAATTACGAAGTAGTGCGTAAGAAAACAATATACAATAAAATAAACTCAAATGTTAAACAAAGCTTCTTGTATGCAACGTTTGTTGTTGATTTTGCGTAATTACCATACTTATCACAACGAAAAATCTTCAAGTTAATTATAATTTTATGGTGTCAGTTAACGGAAAATTATTTTTAAAGACGTCGAGTTTATTCAATTTTGTTTTGGTATTAGTTTAAGATTAAAAAAAATTAAGAAAAGGGAAGATTGACATACATTTTAATTGTTTTTTTTTTTTTTTTTTTTTTTTAAAGATTTGTTTTGTTATTTATAAATTTTTAGTAATTTTTATGGTGTTAGATAACGGAATTAAATGGTTTTTTTTATTGATTTGGTCTTAAATTGTATTACTTATTTTAATGGTTTTAAATTTGGTTAAAACTTATCATTTTTTTATCGGGTACAATTTATTCTGATCAAAAGATGTGGTATATTGTATAGTTTTTATATTACCTAATTGCATCACGCCCAAATGGCGAGCTACTAAGCTTTTCAGAATTTATTTATTAGTGACATTAGACAAAAAAAATATTTTTGCTCATCTAATTGAACTATTAAAGATCACTAAAAACATAAACTATATACTTCGTAGATTCCATAAAGATAAGTAAAGTGATCAGCATAATACATTGTCTCATTTTGAATATGCATCTACTAACTACTAAAGCTCAAATCAAACATGAAAGATCATACTCCTAAAGCCAAAACTTAACATTAGACTTTTGCAGGGACTCTAACAACTGATATAGTATACATGTAGAAGTTGAAGCATATAATGCCTAGGGTAAACATTACTGCTATGTTGGGTTATTATAATTGATCTATATAGCTACTCCATTGTGACCACAAACTTAAAAAGTCATCATCGCAACGAAAATGCAAGGGAAGTGCAGCCTATAAAACTTCATAACTATTGAGAGTGTAACTGTCAACCACCTTTATTGCTTTGCCAATATAAACGATAAGCAAACCAATTGCCATAGGATCAAGAGTCCCTGCATTCCCAACGTATAACAAACAACTATTTCTAAAGAGAATTTATAGCATAACAGTTGTAATATGCTGCTACAATTGCAAAATAGAAAAAAAGATGCATTTTTTACATTGACCAAACAGTGCAACTTCCCACAAACTGTAAATAAGGTCCATCCTACAAAACAACATTATCTTTAAGAAGATGGTGGTCACGCCCACTAAAAC
>JARVZY010003537.1:0-61856 GCA_030686995.1 Artemisia argyi | reverse complement strand
TCAATACATCTGGATAATTTTTCCATATTCTTCATGACTTCAGATATAAAAATAATAGTGAAAGTAGTAAACATACGAAAATTAAAAATACAATATTTACTTTCACTCCAATTGCATTGTGCAATTTCCCGACCTAACAAAATATAATGAATTTACGCACACGAACACAGGTAACGCAAGGAAACACACTTTTCCTAAAGCAACTAACCACAGACTTTAATCTACAGAGTAGGCTAAGGTGTAAAGGTGTACCGAAACGTTTTAACACAGGTGTAAGAAACGAAAGGAGTGGCTCTGAAGGTTTTTCTAGAGGTATCTTACTTTAAAAATGAGAGTAACAAAAGGGTTTTATACGGGGGTTAACTAACCAGTGTAGTTAGTTAATAAACATAATATATAAAGGCTATTTAGGTGTAATCCTAGAAATTTATCAAGTTAAACAAGTCACTCCAATTATATAAATAATACTTATTATGGTGGTCTCGTATAGTATACAAGCCAAGTTCTAAAGTTTACAAGTCACCGGCACACTCATATTTTTGTAGAATTTGGGTAAATATTGGGAAACGGATACGCTTAATTCTCACAATTTTATATAATAGAAGTTATGTGTGCAGCTATATAACTTAGATTTAACAAAAATATGCTAGAAAAATTTTAAATTTGACATATTAAGTATAGATTAAAGCATATTTTTGAAAAATTTAGGACAAGTAACGTTCTAATTCTTCACCCCACCCACTTAAGTTAAACAACGTCCTCGTGTTTCTATTTGAAATTAAAAGCGGGAAATTAAAAAGAATTAAAACGGAGAACTCCCCTGAGATTTGCTCGGTATGATCATCCATTATGCGTTTGCGAGCAAGATCTTCTTTCTTGTGGATGAGAGGTGTTCAAGCCTCCATGAATGACGTCTCCACACAAAGTACAGAAACTTAAATATACCACCATTTTAGAACATAGCACACCTGAGTTAAGAAGGTTAAACTATTGCATAATTCATTAGTAGTTAGTAAAAATAAAACCAAAAAAATTAAAAATTAAAAAATTTGAAAATCATCAAGTCGGTCGATACGCTGCATCTATTGAATGAGATGCGCAGTATCGAGCCTGGAATTAGTACGAATCAGAAAATAAGATGCTTCACATCCTTAACCAGGGATGCGCTACTTTAAATAAACTGACAGAAAGTTTATAGTTCAGAAAAATAAAAAATTCCAGAAAAATAAAAGATATGATCTTTACAGTTGATACGCCGTATCTTATGATGGAGATGCGCTGCATCTACGGCAGATCTGACTGACTCGACAAAAAAAAAAACAGTAAAGATAAATCCGGGTTGTCTCTCATTGATCACTTCTCTTTATTCCAAAGTCTTCAAGTTAGACTCACGTTCAGCTCCTTATTTTGCATCTGGGAGATCTTCAATCTCCATGTCTTTAATGATTCCATTCTTGAACAACAAAATATTCTTTCCACTTATAGGCACATCTTCGATATTAATCCGCTTCATTCGAACGTGACATCTATCATCATGGATTTCATATCGCTTAGCTACGAAAGTCTCTACTTTCATGGAATGTGGTTCATAATTGGACCCTTCTTGTTCGCATCGTAATCTTTCTTCCTATTCAAATTGTTCATTATACCACGTATCATCACTTTAGCATGATTCATAATCGTCATTAATTTTCTCCTTCAGGTGGTTGAGCATTTTTCTTTGAACGTTTTTCTTATTATCCCATCCTTTGCAATATTTCATTATAAACTTTCTCGAAACTTCACGAAATTGGATTTCATGTGGCAATTCATCAACGTCAAAGGTACCATTAATATCTAGCTCATTGTAAAGATCGTCCTTCCACTCATTTCCCTTTTTGTCAATGAGTTTAGCTTGCTCTAACCATCTTGGTTTATGATTACCGAATCCACTTTTGGCTCTTAACAACGAAACGTTACTGCTTCTTTGTTTATTACCTTGAACTCTTCGCTTATTCCACCAATAATCATCTAATCTCATCATAAGTTCACAGTCAAGTTCGTGATAATTTCCAAAACATCTTTCAAGCCTAAGGCAAAATTATGCTTCATCATCATTTTCATGCTCACGTGGTGTTTCAAGAAGAGCCTTCTCCATTAAAGCATGAATTTTCAAATCTCCGTCTTCCAGCTCTTCGTACCATTCGTAATTTTCACAATACGTTAAATGCCCAAGACTATATATTCTCGGAAGATTTCCACCATTACAACAATCCTCGGTTTCCCAATTGCATGTAGGCCACTCAGCATGTCCATTTTTGAATCGGAATGGTTGACACTTGATTGCATGTAGAACACTCGGTTTCCCAATTGCATGTAGGCCACTCAGCAGATTTCCACCATTACAACAATCCTCGGTTTCCCAATCCTCGGATTATATCTTGAGTTGGTCCTTCCAAAGTTCCATGTAAAATCTAAGGCTTTTCATCAACCCATGGCACTTGATTGTTCCATTCATTATACTATGAATTTTTTAAATCTTCATCGGTTTTGAATCATGGGTAATCACTCGTGACCGCGCCAACATCAATTTGGAGAAGGTAGTTAAATTCCTTGAATTCTCTACATAATGGTGTCTCATAATCAAACACATCAACGTCGTTGCTAAACAGTTCTTCTACACCATCCTCAAAGGTGAGTCAACGCATAATTCTTCACTTGATGATTCATCATCAATAAGGAATTCTTCATCATTTCCTCTCCTTAAATAGACCCAAAGTGCATTCTTAGTGGCGCGATCCATGGTCTTATGGTTGTTGAACTTACTAGCTAGCCATTCAAAAAAATCATTGTCATTAGGATCATAATTGACATCAAAGCTAGTATCACTCACCATTCTTTTCTTGATCTCCACAAACTCATCAAACTGCTCCTTAAAGCTATGCGACAACCATGAAGTGACTATGCGTCTTACTTCACCCTTTGGAGCTAATTCAGGAGCTCTATATTTTAGTTCAAGCTAGTCCATTAAAGAGATATCCATCAATCTTATTAGTCTTCTTTTAAATAGGATCTCGGCTTCAGCATACATAATTTCATCTTCAAGGTCGCTTTTGTCTATCTCATAAAGTTTTTCATCATAAGACATAGAAGGCATATAAGAAGTTTTAATGGTTTCAATTGGTTTTTCATTCTGCTTCATACTATGTATTTGGTGATTAGCATGGTTCGAATATTCAATTCGAAACCTTCCTTCTTTTTCTTCTTCGATTGTAGTCCACCTTAATCCTTTATATTCAATTATTCGCCACAAAAGGAGAAATTCATCTTCTGTGTAACTCATTTGCAAATCATACGTGAATAGATCATTCTCCATGCTGCTTAGGCGTTTAAATTTCATTAGTGTGCTCTCAAGAGGAGTTTCCCAGGTGAATAAATCAGCATCGATTAAGAATATATCAAATTCATCTTCCGTTGTTTCAATTGAGCATACCGGCACAGTGACGTGAGACCTTGATTCAAACAAACAGTCAAAAACTCGCATGTCACAAACAATAGCATTATAAGTCTCATTAAAGATTGGGCTCAAGTGTTCATCATTCGAATCAAAATCTTCACGAATGCGTATTGCAGGAAACTCGCGCAAATTAACTTCATAAATCCCACATTCATCATCATCATCATTCTCCAAGGACCATAACTTCATAGTAGGAGAATTATTACATTGCTTCAACTTCGCATGTTCCATAGCTAAATACTCGTTCATAGTGATATCTTCCATAATGATCCCTGTCATCGCAGGTAAAATCGTCAGTAGGATTTGTCCGAAGAAAATTTATCACAGTAATAATGAAACAAAACGAATAATAAAAGTTGCTGATATCTTCAGTCGATGCGCCATATTTTTTACGTTAAAAAATAATCAGACTTTTATTCAGAAAATCGATACGCCGCACAAATAAATTAAATGCGTCATATCTTTTAAGTTATCAAAAATTACTTATATTTACAAAAATTAGATGCGTCGTATAAGCAAAGCTAATACGCCGTATATTCGTTATGTTTCAGAATACAAGATTTTTATTTTAATATAGATGCGCTGTATCGACAAAAATCGATGCGCCGCTTCCCTTTAATTTAATAAATTCAAAGACTGTTTTTAATAAATAATATATACAGCGTATCTGAAAAACAGATGTGCTGTATGTCTTGTTTAAATCCGTCAAAAAGTTTCTGATTAAAAACATAACACGCTGTATCTAGTGGATATATGCGCTGTACTTGATTTAATAAATTAGATGCGTTGTATAAAAATTAAAACGGCATACGTGGCATCTATAAAGTAGATGCGCCGTATCAGTTTTATCAGCAAAGAACATCAGACAGAATATGCAGAAAATAAAGAAAAACAAAAATTACAGAAAATAAACAAACAAGAAAACAAGAAATATGCAAGAATATACAATGAATGCAATTAAACTAATACACAACAAAGTTACAGTTAAAATCTAAAAACCTAAAAATTAAAAAGTGAAAAAACCTAATTTAAAATACTAACAGAAAAACAGATATAACAATTCACTTCTTGGCAGTAGCGCCAAAAACTTAATCGGATGTTATATTACGTGTAGTATAGAGTGATTTTGCCTTTTCAAGTTTTATATTTATATCTAGCCGACTTATCCTATAACACACAAACACTAACGAAAAATGTACCTGATCAATATGTATATACTGGTAAGCAGAGTGTCGATCAATAAGAGTAAAATGTAATATCTAATTAATCTAATCAGTATTTTAAATATACTAAGTTAGTTATATAATCTAATCTAACGCAGGGGGTTTTAGTCTAAGAGACTATCACAGTTTTGGTAGATTTAACAGAAAATTAAAACTAATGTGAACAAATCAGCGAATGGCTAACACGTACACATATAGATAATAGATACAGATAGAAGGCTTGTCCTATTATTAAGTAGCTTGTCACTTGTTTTATTGCTAGATTTATATGATGGGTATCATAATCTTATCTGTCTCGTTGGATCTTAAATATAGGCGAGTAAACCCTTAATGATCACTTATGCCTAACTCACTTTCTAGACACTAGATAAGTAAGTGTGGAGGGGGTATGGCAACCTAAGCAAAACACAGAGGTTATCAAAGAAAATATAAAAAGAACAAAAAAAACATCATATAAACTATTAATCGATGGGAAAGAAATCTTAAGGGAGCAGTCTGGTGGCCACAAGCCCATCAATCCTGATGGATTAAAGTTTACTAATACAATAAAACAAAACTACTTAATGAATTAAATACATGCAGGACCTTCTTTCTGCTCAAAGATCTTCGTTTTGGGTGTGTCTTGTGTTGCCTTTTAGTCTGAATTCGTCTCCTTAGGGTCTGGTTGCACACAAAATTCATCTATGTCTTGGGGTATTTATAGTTTCTGTCTGAGGGTTAGATGCAGCACATCCATTAAGTAGATGCGGCGCATGTACTTAACTTCGCGTAGGGTTCAAGATTATTATATTCTGAAATATTCGTACACCGTCCTCAGATGCGGCGTATCTTGAATCTTTATGCGGCGCATGTCCTTCAGTATCTTGAATCTTATTTAGTGAAGTCTTGATAGTGATACGGCACATGTTAATAATGAGATGCGGCGTATCTGGAGTAGAACAAGTTGGTTCTTCTTCATTGACCAAGGTTTCATATGCGGCGCATGATATAATCAGATGCGGCGCATGCTTCAAAGTCAGGCATTGGTCTTCGAATTCATTTAAGTATGATGATGCGGCATATCTGTCTAGAATGATACGGCGTATCTCCTTGAGTTCAGTATACTTTTTCCATCTTGATCATTTATCTCCATATTTCGTCCAAAATCGCCAAGTTTCACCAGTTGCTTGTTTTTACCTGAGAATTACTAAAGTAAACGATTAAGTATCAATTCTCATATATAATATAATAAAACAAGTCAATTAAATAGGACAAATGAAGATAATATAATGTATTTATTTGATGTCATCACTGGTTGTCCAAATGCATATCATGCTCAATTTTGTAGATGTGATCACGTGTCAAGAATTACATTTTATTGGAAGCGGTAGACTCAAAACACTTGTAGATTTAACAAGAGTTCTTTGGTGTTTTCAGTCGCCTTTGTCCAACGATTTCAAAGACGGGAAAGTATCAATAAGGATCCGATTATGGCTAACGATGTGATGTATAAATAGAGATATTATCTTACTGGCATGATATATCCGAAATGGTCTACACTTGTTAAGTCAATTTCACATCCAAGTTTGAGTAATACAATGTGAATAAGGTATAAACAAGCGCATGAAGCAACAAGAAACGATGTGGAACGATTGTTTGGTTCGCTAAATAAAATATGGGCTATATTAAAAATCCCGCATGACGGATGTATTTTACGATAAAACTATCATGATGTACACATAATATGATTCGAAAAGACAAAAAGAAGGCAATCTCCCGACTTTTATGAGAAATAATATCTTGAGGATGATCCCATACGATTACATGAAGAAACGTTACAAGTTTTTAGTTATTTAGACAGTAAGGATACTCATCTAAACTTTCATGCCGATTTGTGAAACACATTTGGCATCGAGCAAATGCACAAGAATTTGTAATTTATTTTACTTTAAATTTTAATGTAATGCTTTTATTTTATTTTGGTTTAATTTTAATGTAATGTTTTTAATTAATTAAAATTTAATTTTAGTAGCTAATGAAGTTGTTTAAAGAATATAGAAATCGATGGTGAGGTTGGTGGTTTTATTATACCTTGTTGGTGGTGGAGAGAGAAGATAATATGACGCTGAGTTGGCGGTGGTAATGTTGGTCATCAGTGCCGGCCTAAGATGTCATTGATTGAAGAATTTGGTCCAATACTGCCTCTAGTCTCTTGGGTGGATTTGATTCACCTGAATAATATCATAAAGACATGTTTTGATGTGGTTATACAAAGTACAACTTAGATCATTTACCAATACCACAATCAGGTTTGCTTTGACTCAAAATCCTCTAAAAAGGATATCCTTGTTGATCAGATTAAAATCCTACCTTATTGTAGATTTTGCTCAAACATACACATATGAAGATTGAAAAACTCACAAATTATTCAACCAATCACCCTTTCATTAAACTGCATCTTCATATCTCATGATAGATAGAAGGTTTTAATGACTCAAAGAAAATAAAATTGTTTACGTAAGGTGCGTATTGAGGGGTGGTGGTAGGTATTCGGTTTGGTTTCTCACATTCGGTAAGGACCACAAGGTGTGACCGGAGTCACGAGCTAGGGTAACACTCTCAGAGTAGTAAGTGTGTAAATGTAAGAATTCACTATGTGTGAAGGAGTTGGTCCATTCATTGGAATGAACCTTCTTTATAGGGATGATCGTATCTTTTTGCGTCCTCCTAAAGAGTCCATCGATGGTTCTAGGATGATCCACATGGTGGACATCCAATGCAGGAGACAAGAATGACACGCGGTATGTTTCCCTTCGTCTCGCTTGATGCATGGAATGATCTATGCACGATTGCAACACTACCTCTATGCAAATGAGGTAGTGGTACGTGTATGATTGTTGCAACGGTCCTAGGGAAGGCTCCTAGTACTGTCGGTGCGTGAGTGTGTATGGCAGGCATTCGAGCATGGCCTATGAGTTCGTTTCCCAAGCGTATTATGGTGAGTTGTAGCCAATGTTAGGTCTAGCTAGAGCGTATGAACTTTAGTTAGTTGGGCTAAAGGTCCTATACGCTACAAAAAACGTACAAGACTCAACTAAACACAATGATCTGAATACATATACAAGATACCCTAACTGTGAGAGAATAAAGATAAAACGAATTTCACACACATATAAAGTTAAGTTGAATGATGATTATGAGAGAGAATGGGTCTTTATATTCTTGCTTCTTTAACTTTTTCAAGTTGACACTTATGGTACCTGGACCATTACAAAACATACAAACACAGACAAAAGATAAAATAAAGTAACACTAACTTTACCTTATTGTCATAGTTAGCCACTGTACTTTCCATGAGAAAGCTTAGCTTACCAAAACAACTATATAATTCAATACTTACACCGGGATTTCTCATAAGAGCAAAATTGTTAAACCAAATTGGATGGAATGGTTGTGTGATCCAATCAAGATTTGTTCTAGTTCCATCATCCATGTAATACGTGATATATTTTTCTTATTGGTCTCTAGCATCTTGTTAGAGCGTTTTTAACAAATTGTCGGTAAAAAAAAAATCATCTCCAGTCTCTTGCTAGACTATTTGGTTGTTTTATAAAATCAATGCCATTCATAAAAGAAGCTAGGGTTTCTACTATTCTATTAAGAAGAGAAAAAATTCTTTACATAACCAAAATAGAAATTATTGCATCTGAATTAGTATAAAGTTTGGTAGTTTCATTTCATATATACGTATCCAAGAGTATATATTGTGTAGGAAGCAAGCAACATCCAAAATGTTATCTGCACCATGTGCACATGATTTCCCATTTTTTACTATCAAAACTATATATTCATATATGGCAATATATAAAAAGCTCAGATCTCACCATATTCTTGGAGGAAGTAACACAGTGTGCATCACTTTTCTCACCTACGTAAAGGTAAATTGATCTTGCAATATATGAGCTGAGAGAGCTCATAAAGTTTGTTTCTTAAACTAATAACTTTGTCTAAAGGTTGTCTGCTATTTGTAGGAAAAAAGAAGTTGCAAGATGGGTTCAGGCGGCCATGCCACAGAAAGAACTAACTCGGACTGCGAAGTTGTTAAGCGCGCCCCATCGTCAAAACCACCATTTACTCTTGGAGATATAAAGAAAGCCATACCACCCCATTGTTTCAATCGATCCCTAATCAAATCGTCGTCTTATCTTTTTTTCGACTTATCTTTTTCTTTATTGTTTTACTACATTGCTGCGACCTACATAATCCCCCTTCAGACCCCTTTTACATATGCGGCCTGGCCGATTTATTGGATCCTCCAAGGTAGTGTCCAGATGGATTTGTGGGTTATTGGTCATGAGTGTGGTCATCAAGCTTTTAGTGATTATCCATGGTTGAATGACACTATTGGCTACTTTCTACACACTGGAATGCTTGCTCCTTATTTTTCTTGGAAATATAGTCACCGCCGTCATCATTCAAACACTACTTCACTCGATAACGATGAGTCTTTTGTCCCAAAAATGAAGTCTAGCCTAAATTCTCTGGCTAGAATTCTAAACACCCCGCCTGGCCGCCTTTTTAGGCTTATGATTTTATGTACCATAGGTTGGCTCATGTACATTTGTTTTAATGTTTCGGGCAGGAAGTATGAGAAATTTGCTAACCATTTTGACCAAAAAAGTCCCATTTATGGTGATCGTGAGCGATTCCAAATATTCCTAACTCATGTTGCACTTCTTGTAACAAGCTATGGGCTCAACAAAGTGACCTTGGGACAAGGTTTCACATGGCTAGTATTGATATACTTTTGTCCTTTGGTTATCGTCTATGGGTTCCTCGTAATCATCACTTGGTTGCACCACACTCACCGATTACTACCTCATTATGACTCCTCCGAGTGGGACTGGTTGAGGGGAGCACTATCAACAATCGACAGAGATTATGGCATCTTAAACATGGTTCTTCATCACATCACTGACACACACGTAGCCCATCATTTGGTGTTCACTATTCCTCATTATCATGCCATGGAAGAAACAAAGGCAATCAAAGCCATTTTAGGAGAATACTATCAGTTTGATGACACCCCAATAATCAAAGCAATGTAGAGGGAAGCTACCAAGTGCTTCTTTGTTGAAGCTGATAAAGGTGAAGACAGCTTGAAAGGTGTCTATTGGTTCAATAATAAAATGTAAAATCCGTAATTGTGGCATACATAAGTCATCCTGCTACGCAAACATGCCTATAGTCCTTATGGTGTTCTTAATATGTTAAAGTGTTAATCACAATAACCTGGGAGATTTTAATGCATAAATGTAATGTTTCATAATTAATCACAATAACCTGACATATTTAAAGCTAGAGCCGAAAATGTTTTTGATCGTAGTTATCATTGTTGGATAAAGTAGCTAGACAATCTCTGTACAAAGTTAGCCATATGCTGGTTTGGCGTAGATGTCAAGTTAATTTAAGGGTGATTGCCCATAATTTGTTGTGCTCTTTAGTACGTTCGGGTTGGATGGTGGGGTGTAATTCCATATTGATGGATTTTCACACTTGTAAGTTCTAAGGTCGTGGTAGTTTATTGTTGTTTTTGGTTGGAATTATCATTTGATGTTGTAATCCTAGCATCTTGAAAACTTTACAAGGATGCAAATTTACCTCCTCTTTCTTCAAATTTCGATTTGCATACATGTGTCTAAACCAGCCTACTAGAATGATGGAGCTTCGAGATGTTTTAGCGTGTGGGCTTAATGGTCTGTCAGAATGTTAACTTATTAACAGGGATGTTTCTGTTAGCCTCTAATTTATTTATATCAAAGTGTTATTAATAGTTTATGTTAAGACAATTTATGTGTGTATTATTATTAAGTATGGGTCGAATTTAAAGCCTGCAGTATGGGTTAATTGTGTTAATCCAAACAACCCATATTGATGGCAGTTAATAGTTAGTTAAGTTGTTGACAGTTATATCCAAAGGACACAATGCTTGGATACATATAACGGTCATATGGTGTCTATTCATGTATTATATATATGTTGACAGTTATATATACTTGCACACACAAATCTAGACCATGAAACACATTCTGAAACACAGACATGATGGTCACAAACCTGTGAAACAATGGTATCAGAGCCAAGGCTCTCATCATGGGAAAGACCATCATTTAAACCTACTTTTGGATTTCAATCAAGGAGATACTTACTCAGAGAAACTCCAAAAAGATTGTATCAGTGGAATTCGAGAAAGAAAAGTATATCACCCAAAGGAAAGGAGATGTTGGTTCAGAAAGTACTTGAGAATGAAGCATACAATTATGCAAAGAAAACAGAAGCATCAACTAATGAAGAAAAGATTGCAGTGTGTTAATACAAATATCGCCCAAAAACGTTATTTATATTTTACGATCTTCGCTAAGTTTTGTTAATGACAAATGTAAACTTTAGTTTCTAAAGTAAAACATAATCTTAGTTTTAAAGACTTGCATAAACTAGACTTTTGCTACATTTTACATTTCATAAAACACAACATCTTTTATTTTCTAAAAATAGAATTGTCACATCACATTTATGGCAAGTTTTATCATTATACATTTACGGAAAGAAATATGTTTGACTTACTTTGATGTTGCTTGCAAGTTTAGTGTTTGACTTGATATTATGTGATATGACATTGTTTGGTTTGCAAGAGTAATGAGATGTGACTTTGTTTGGTTTGCAAAATTTATTGCAAAACCAACTGCAAGCCCGGCGGTACCCTGGAGGTACACGGGCGGAACCCTTCTCAGGGGTCCGCCTGATCCGCCAGACCTGCAGAAGGTTTTGGCTATAAATATTGAGCCACAAGTTGAATTTTGGCTCATCACTTGACATTACATTTTACACACACTTTCATTCTTTCATCTAACCTCTTAACATTTCATATGTGAAGTTTCTTTTTGTAGCAAAGAGATTCACGAGCTTACTAAAAGTAACAAGTATTCAACACAACGTTGCAAGACTTGTTAGCTTAGCATTGTGTAGACTTGTGTAGTTTACACTTCATTTGATTGTGTATTTTCAGTAGTGATCGGTTAGTATTTTAGTCCTCAAAATACAAAGAGTGTTGGGAGTTGTTGTACCCTAGTAAAAGAACTAACGGGAGTGGTCGTGCCCTTGTAAAAGAACTCGACATTTAGCTTTGTGTCGGTAAAAGTATAAGCGACGTGTAAGGTTTTCTCCGCCGGCGAAAGGAGCTTGTTGACTAGTGAAAGAAACTCTCGAGTTGGATACTCGGGGCGTGGACGTAGGGCAAGGAAAAAGAGTCCTTGTAGCCGAACCACGATAAATACTCGTGTTGTGGTTTGATCGTTTCTTTCATTTACTTTCATGTTATATATTGTGTTTGTGCATATATCTTTGATCAAACGGAAAGTTTCAAAGCTAACTTAACAAGTTAAAAAGATTTTAATCGGTAAACTATTCAACCCCCCTTCTAGTTTTCCACAATTGGCATCAAGAGCTACGTTACTCAAGCTTTTAAAATATATTGTGTTTTAAAACTTGAAACGATCCATGGATTTTGAAAATTACAAAGAAGGGCAATCTATGCAAAGACCACCACTCTTTGAAGCAAATGGTTTTATATACTGGAAAAACCGTTTTGAAACTTACGTGAAATCTAAAGATATAGATTTGTGGTATATAATTATTGATGGTGATAACGTAGTTACTAACATCAAAGATGATGATCAAAAGAAATTAATAGGTAAAAATAATGAAGCTAAAATGATGCTTTACAACGCTTTGCCTAAGAAAGAATATGAAAGAGTCTTTTTGTGTAAAACCGCCAAAGATATTTGGCAATCTTTAATTGTCACTCATCAAGGAAACTCACAAGTTAAAGATAACAAAATTGATCTTCTTGTTCAACAATATGAACAATTTGTTATTTCCGATGATGAGATTATTGATAATGCTTTTGCTAGGTTTAATACTATTATTACTTCACTTAAAGCAATTGACGAATCTTTTTGTAGTAAGAACTTTGTTAGGAAATTTCTTAGAGCACTCCATCCGAAGTGGAGAGCAAAAGTGACGGCAATTGAAGAATCCAAAGATCTTTCAAGCATGTCACTTGATGAGCTAATTGGAAACCTCAAAGTTCACGAAATGGTAATGGAAAAAGATTTGGAACTAGTTAGAGGCAAGAAAGAAAAAGTTAAGTCCATTGCTTTGAAAGCTAGAGTCCAATCAAGTGATGATGAAGAATCTACTTCGGATAGTGATGATGAGGAATATGCTATGGCCGTTAGAGACTTCAAGAAGTTCTTTCGTAGAAGAGGAAAATTTGTAAGGCAACCTAAAGATGACAAGAAAACTTTCCGAAAAGATCGTGATGATAGGAAAGGAAAGGTTGAAAGAAAATGCTATAGGTGTGGAGACACAAGTCATCTTATAGGAGAATGTCCGAACCACCCAAGAGCAAACCTCAACAAGCTTTTGTGGGTGGTGCTTGGAGTGACTATGAAGGAGATGATGATGAGCCAAAGAATGACGATATCGCTCTCATGGCTCACAATTCAAATGAGGTATTATCCGACTCATCTTACTCCTCTATTGATGATGACACTTTACAAAAAGAATATAACAAACTTTGTGAATTGAGCTTAAAAATCATAAACAAAAATAAATTTTTGAAAACTAAAAAGGAGTTTTTAGAAAATTAAGTTTATGAGTTAAAAGAAAAAGCTAAGAGATTAGAAAAGAGTAAAGGTATTAACACACCTTGAAAATCATGTGAAGAGCTTAAACTAGAAGTTGAGAAACTCAAAATTACTCAAAATGATCTAATAAAGCAAACCACAAAGTTTAAGAAGTTCGATAAGAGCATTTCTTGTGCGGATGAAATTATGAAACTTCAAAAGTCACCCTTTGATAAAACAAGACTAGGATTTACGAAAATAGAAACTCCAATGGGTCAAATGAAACAAGAAAAGATTGCACAAGAAACAAATAAAATTGCTACAGCAGCCTGCGGATCAGGCGGAACCCAATTTAGGGTTCCGCCCGTTGGTCCCGAAGGTTCCGCCAGGCCTGCTTCAGCAGTAACCTCATCCACTTCGGATCGTTCAAAATTTGTTAAAGTTACATACAAAAGTGGAACAAAACCTATGTTTAAAAATGGAGTAGGATTTAGTAAAAATGAATGTAGAGCTAAAACTACTCAACCAAGACCTAAGACTCCAATTCCCAAACGCCCCTTACCAAAGAGCGACTTCAACGCTCGACCAAACTACCAACATGTTTGGAACCAAAACACTCCTAGACATTACCAAACTCCAAACCACATGCCATGGAACCCTTATGCTCTATTTTCATACTTGGAACAAATTAATGGCATGCTTAACCAAAATGGACCCATGAGAAATTGGGGACCAAATGTTTGAGTGTTTTTCATAAAATAGGTGTGCCTCAAAGTTTATTTGGAACCGGATGAATGGATTAAAGATAGCGGTTGTTCAAGGCACATGACGGGTAACAAAAGCCTCTTCACTTCTTATCACAAATGTGACGGAGGTAATGTTACGTTTGGTAGTAATGCTAAGAGCAAAATCATCGGAAAAGGTACAATCTCTCATGACTCCCTTTTTATTGATGATGTAGCTCATGTTGATAACTTAGGTTTTAATCTCCTTAGTATTATTCAACTTTGTCGTAATAAGTATAATGTTCTTTTTAGTGAAAACGGAAGTAAAATACTTAAAGATGGTATAACCATAGCCAAAGGTGTCCTTAAGAATAACGTATATGTCATGAAGATGGATCCAACATCTAGAGACAAACTTTGTCTTACCTCATTAAATGAATCTTCAACTTTATGGCATAGACGTTTAGGACATGCTAACATGAGACTAATCCAAAACCTCTCCTCCAAAGACTTAGTTCGAAACCTACCTAAGTTGAAATATGACCAACACTTTTGTGATGCTTGCAAAGTCGGTAAACAAGTCCATAATAGCCATAAGGCTAAAAACTTGGTTTCTACATCTAGGTGTCTAGAACTTTTGCATATGGATTTATTTGGTCCATCCGCTATACAAAGTTATGGAGGCAACTTCTACACTTTGGTCATAGTTGATGATTACTCAAGATATACATGGACAAAATTTTTGAAAAGTAAAAATGAAGCTTTTGATAAATTTGAGATTCTAAGTAAAAAAATTCAAAATCAAGTAGGGTCTAATATTGTGTCTATTAGAACGGATCATGGTCGTGAATTTGATAATGAATTTCAATTTGGAAACTTTTGTGATAATAATGGTATAACTCATAACTTTTCGGCTCCACGTACTCCTCAATCTAATGGTGTAGTAGAACGTAAAAACCGGACATTGCAAGAGATGAGTAGAACAATGCTTAATGAACAAAACATTCCACAAAAGTTTTGGTGTAATGCCGTCGACACTTCAACGTACATTTTAAATCGAGTCCTAATTAGACCATTTTTGAATAAAACCCCTTATGAACTATCTAAAGGTAAAAAGCATACATTAGGATAATTTAGAGTGTTTGGGAGTAAATGTTTCATTCTTAACACCAAGGATTATCTCACCAAATTTGACCCAAAGTCTTATGAAGGTATATTTCTTGGATATTCACAAAATAGTAAAGCATACATTGTTTTGAACAAAGAAACCTTAAGAGTCGAGGAATCGTTGAACATAACATTTGACGAGAGTCCACCTCCCTCTAAGACATCACCTTTGGTAGATGATGACTTAGTTGAAAGCCAAGCAATAGAAAATCAAGAAATTTTAAGTGATGACAAAGAAGATGAACTATTTAACAAAGAAATTGTCAATGTCAAAGAATCTAAAAGTCATCCATTAGATAGTGTCATTGGCAACATTAACGAAAGAACACTAAGGTCAAAAGTTCAAAATGAAAGCAACTACTTTTGTTTCGTGTCAACCATTGAACCTAAAAATATTAATGAAGCAATTAAAGATGAGTCTTGGGTAATTGCAATGCAAGAAGAGTTAAACCAATTTGTTAGGAATGATGTATGGACATTAGTTCCTCAACCAAAGAGTCAAACTATAATTGGAACAAAATGGGTATTTCGAAATAAAATGGATGAAAATGGAATTGTGTCTAGAAACAAAGCTAGGCTAGTTGCACAAGGATATAACCAACAAGAAGGCATTGACTACGATGAAACTTTTGCTCCGGTTGCTAGGCACGAGTCAATTAGAATCTTACTTGCATATGCATGTGCACACAATTTTAAACTCTTTCAAATGGATGTCAAAAGTGCATTTCTAAACGGAGTCATTAATGAAGAAGTGTATGTTGCTCAACCACCGGGCTTCATCGATTTTGAAAAACCAAATCATGTTTACAAACTTAAAAAGGCTCTTTACGGACTTAAGCAAGCTCCAAAAGCATGGTACGATCGACTTAAAACACTCCTAGTTGACCATAAGTATACCATGGGCTTAGTTGATAATACTCTCTTCACTAAGAAGAAAGATTCACATATTATCATAGTCCAAATCTATGTTGATGACATTATATTCGGATCAACTTGTCAAGAATTATGTGTGGATTTCTCAAAAATCATGCATGACGAGTTTGAAATGAGTATGATGGGAGAACTCAACTTTTTCCTAGGACTCCAAATCAAACAACTAGAAGATGGTATCTTCTTTAACCAATCTAAATATATTAAGGACATGCTTAAGAAATTTGGACTAGAAGATTCGAAACCTATCAAAACTCCCATGTCCATGAAAACTAAACTCACCAAGGATGAAGAAAGTGAATCCGTAGATAGTACTAAATATAGAGGTATGATTGGTAGTCTACTTTACCTAACGGCTAGTAGACCCGACATTATGTTTAGTGTTTGTCTATGTGCTCGTTTTCAAGAAGATCCTAAAACTACCCATCTCGAAGCCGTTAAAAGGATTTTTAGGTATATTAAGGGCACTACACATTTAGGTTTATGGTATCCCAAAGGAACGGGAATAGACACCATAGTGTATGCCAACTCGGATCATGCCGGTGACTATGTCGATAGAAAAAGCACAAGTGGTATTTGTACTTTTGTTGGACATTGTCTCACCTCATGGTTCTCTAAGAAGCAAACGACTCTTGCTATCTCAACAACGGAAGCCGAGTACGTTTCGGCCGGAAAGGCATGTCAACAAGCTCTTTGGATGAAGCAAGCTCTTGTCGACTACGGAATTCAACTCAACGACATCACAATTCTTTGTGACAACAAAGGTGCCATTGATCTTAGCAAAAACCCGGTTCAACATGCTCGTACCAAACATATTGAAATCCGTCATCATTTCCTTCGTGACAACGTTCAAAAAGGAAATATCTCAATTGAGAAAGTTTCTTCCGAAGATAACATAGCCGACATTCTCACAAAACCTCTTAAACGTGAACCTTTTAATCTTCTTAGGCTAGGCTTAGGACTCATGGAACCTACATTGTAGTTTTGGACATTAGACAAAAATCACAAAAATCAAAACAAATCCAAAACCATTTTTCTCAGCAGGGTCAGCGGAACCCTCAGCCATAACGGACGGAACCCAACTCAGGGTTCCGCCGTGTTCGTCGACCTGCAGAATCATTTTCTTTGTTTATATTAAACCAAACACCCATTATCTCATACCACCACTTCCAAACTGCTACTATTCACTTTACCATCCATCTATACCTACGAATTCTTGGTCTTTCATTCATTTACATTGCAACTAAATCATCATTGTAAGTATTCTAAACATGATTACAATCCTGATCTGAGTCTAGGAATTCTATTTCTTGCACGAAAACAAAAACTTGGGGTTATGCATTAACTTGAAAAACTCATGCATTAGATTAGGTGTTTAATAAAACTAATCATGTTTCTCATAGTTAGGAATTGCATCTTTAATTAGTATAAACATGTTTGCTAAAACACCCCATGACAAATCCTTCCAAAAATTTCTCACAAATAGGACAAAAATTTTTTTGTCTCACATTGAGAATACAAAATCAAAACGTTATGTTTAAAACATCACTTGCATAATGTCTCTTGAATGCTAAAGGGAATACATAACCAATGTGTAATTTCGGGTACATTCAAACGAAGCTACATTGAACTAGGAGCGTTTGAGTTATCTTTTGTTTTATAACAAAACTTGCATAAAACGATTTTGAAGCATCAAAATGAGTCAAGATAACCGCACCTCCACATTGTTTTCATATAGGCACACACTAGAACATCCATATTATAATAGTGGTTTACGTAAACTAAAATGTGAAATTTTGTTGTTCTAGGAATCATCATGCCTCCTCTAACTCACTACGACCACAAGGACACTATTAAGTACCTACCAAAACACCACAAAACCAAAGGCCTTACCCCAAACCAAGTAAACGTTTTCAAAGCCCTAGAAAAACACTATGTCCATCAGGGTAGAACCATTGACCCGTCTTTCCTAGAAGGCACAAACCTTTACGCCGATTTTGCCACAATCAACTTTGAGTGTCTTTTGAATATCGACGAGCCTATTTGTCCTAGGTTCATTCTAGAGTCTATGCATCCTCCGTTCTCTCCACGGATGATTATGGTCATATGTCTATCAACTTTAGGGTTAGCGGTCATCAATACTCGTTCACTCTTGAGGAGTTTGCTCAAATCCTAGGTGTTCCAAACCATGGTACTTGCCTCTATTCCGACTTGCACTCCCTCTCAACTCTTGACAACCTCCAAGACCGTATCCACCCTTATGATACACCCCTTGTCTCAAAAGACGTTCTCCGTGACCACCTCTTTGTTAGGACCACCACCACTAGGAGAACCCGTTCAGGGAATGAGGTCGATAAGGACCCATATGGAATGGAAATGAACAAACTCAAACCCCAATTCAAGAAATGGGAGGAAGTCCTTAGAGCCAATGTCATTAGCACAATAGGGAACCGTGACCATATCAACCTTTGCCTTTGCTACATGCTCTACTCCTTGTCCGTTAACCCTTCAACCTTGCCTACTACATGGCCAAGAGAATGGCCGACATTCCCGTGCATGGCACAACGGCTATGCCGTATGGAATGCTTTTGACCCGTCTCTTTAGGTTCATCTCACCCATTCCACCAACACCAAACGGTCTTCGCCCTAACTACTCTCTCATCCCACACACCTTTGTCCCACTAAGTGATAAGAGAGTGTACAAAGCCCAAGGAAAAAGTCCACATCCTCCTACCTCATCTTCGTCTTCCTCAATGAGTGAAGATGACAATTTGCCAAACTCTAGGCTTCCTCCTCTCGAATACCTTTCTCAACTTCCGGATATTCCTACTGAGTTAGAGGAGTTCAAGCAAACAAAGGGGATGTTTAAGAATCTTGGAAGGTTCCTTGGAAAGCTCAAGAACAAGATCGACCGTCAATGAGTGCGGGTATGTAGGAGTGTTTGGCACTAGGTGCTATTTGAACAAATTTGGTTGTTTAAACAATATTTGTGATGAATTTGTGTGTTAGTACAATGTTTGATACAATTTGGAACATGTAGTATCTAACTTTGATGCAGGTAGACAACTCTTGGCAAGTTGTCAAATTTTCAAGTTTATGATATTTTCACTAAGTATAGTGAAATTCTCGACCTCAAGGTCAAAGTCCTATGAAATGCATGTTTACGTGTCTATTTTTTGCATTGCCCAACCAGAAATGCCTTATCTCTTTGATTTTAGGAGTTTTCGAAAATTTTGAAAATCGTCTCGCGGGTCAAAAACGCGGACTGCCAACTTTTTTGTGTCTGGCGGATCTGGCGGTACCCAATATTGGGTTCCGCCAGTGTAAATTCTGGGAATTCCAGAATTGGCCCAACGGACCAGGCGACACCCTCAAATGGGTTCCGCCTGTGTATTCTGAGGGCGCCGCCAGCAACCTGCAGAATTTTTGTTTTCATTTTCACCAATTCAACATCCAAACACCAAAATCCAATCCTTTTAGGTAGAAACCCATTATTTGCAATGTGTTTAGCATAATAGGATACTCCTTCTTCCATAAACTTAACCAAAATCAATTCCCGCCAAAATTCAAATTTAGCCATAACAACCTCAAGGACCCCTCAAACATAAAGAAAGGAACCCTTTTAAAGGATCCTTGAAATCCCTGAGATTTATACTACCATAAATCCACCAAAACCACTAAGCATTTAGTGCAAAACTTGTCTTCTCACTTCACCATTTTCATTGGATTGACTTCCATGATTTGACAACCCACAATTAGTTTTCCAAATCATTAGAAACCTCCATTTTTGTATGGACTAACATCAAATCCAAACACTCCTTTCCATAATCCATCAACACTATATATTAAGCCATCCTAAACACCATCAAATCACACCTTCCTCAACACAATTTCTGAAACTTATAAACCATTTTTCACCATGACTAAGTCAACAAACACCTCTCAACCATCAAGACCCATCCGGAAAACCGCCCGGATTAGTGTTAAACCACTATGGTCCAATCATCCCATCAACCTAAGCTCCTCATCCTCGGATGAATTCACATCACCCATAAAAAATGAACACTTTTTGAACCTTGCATCTCCATCACCATCACCCAATGAACCAAATGTGCTCACTCCACCACCAACTAAATCACCTATTGACCCAACTCCACCAAGTGCTCCAACTCAACCATCCAAAACTTCATCACCATCACCATTACCCAAAATTGAGCCAATGGAACTATTTGGGTCTCCTCCCACATCACCACACCCATTTGTCCAAGATCTTAATGATCTTCCACCAAGACCTACACAACCACCACCTTTTGCAAATGAATCACCAAGGTCAATTCTTGACCAAGATAACCTTTTTAAGCACATTCAACCTCCACAACAAGTGTACCATCAACCTAAACCATTATTGTTTCACCCCATCTACCATGACATCCATGGTCCTCTATATGGAGAACCAAACTTTGAAAACAATGATCACCCAAATCCACCACATTCTCAAGCCCAAACCTTTGAGACTTTCTTCCCCTCATATGAGGAAATCCAAAGCATGGTTGAGAACCACCTTCATCAAGTAATGGAATTTCAAACCACCTTGCTTGACTCAATACCAAATCCATCCTCCACCCAAGAACCAAAAACCAACCAACCCTCAAACCAAGAAACCAAAACCAACCCATTTCAACCCACTCATCCCCATGCTTGCTAAAATTGTGAGCAAATGGGTGAAACCATCAAAACATTGCTTAACCAATTCCAAAATGAAACCCACTTTGCATTCCAACACGTCGTAGAACGTTTGGATGCTCTTTCCCACCCCAACAAATCCTAGACAATCCTTGGAGGCCGTTTGCGACAATTCAGGAAAGTAGGATTTTATTTTTCTTTCTTGGTTATTTTTTAAGTTTTTGTTTAGAAGTAAAAGAATAGTTCTCATTTCTTGTCTTTTGACTTTTAAAAGTCAAAATTTTACTTGGAATGATATTTCTTTCTACTCACTTTAGTACATTGTTGGTTGATCATGTTTGTGTTGTCATTGTGGTTGCAATGTGTGTGGTAACTACATTCTTGACTATATATATCACCAACTAACAATTTTTTTTGTAACTACATTCTTGCCACTCTTCTTTTTGTTTCGACAAAAAGGGGGAGAAATATATTAAACTTTCAAAACTTAATATGATTTTCATAACTTAAGAAAAACAAGTTATAATATTAATTTTTTAAGTCTTAAAAACCAAGATTTTGTGAGTTACTTAAAAACAATGTTTATGTTTTGTCATCAACAAAAAGGGGGAGATTGTTAATACAAATATCGCCTAAAAACGTTATTTATATTTTACGATCTTCGCTAAGTTTTGTTAATGACAAATGTAAACTTTAGTTTCTAAAGTAAAACATAATCTTAGTTTTAAAGACTTGCATAAACTAGACTTTTGCTACATTTTACATTTCATAAAACACAACATCTTTTGTTTTCTAAAAATAGAATTGCCACATCACATTTATGGCAAGTTTTGTCATTATACATTTATGGAAAGAAATGTGTTTGACTTACTTTGATGTTGCTTGCAAGTTTAGTGTTTGACTTGATATTATGTGATGTGACATTGTTTGGTTTGCAAGAGTAATGAGATGTGACTTTTTTTGGTTTGCAAGATTTATTGCAAAACCAACTGCAAGCCCGGCGTTACCCTGGAGGTACACGGGCGGAACCCTTCTCAGGGGTCCGCCTGATCCGCCAGACCTGCAGAAGGTTTTGGCTATAAATATTGAGCCACAAGTTGAATTTTGGCTCATCACTTGACATTACATTTTACACACACTTTCATTCTTTCATCTAACCTCTTAACATTTCATATGTGAAGTTTCTTTTTGTAGCAAAGAGATTCACGAGCTTACTAAAAGTAACAAGTATTCAACACAACGTTGCAAGACTTGTTAGCTTAGCATTGTGTAGACTTGTGTAGTTTACACTTCATTTGATTGTGTATTTTCAGTAGTGATCGATTAGTATTTTAGTCCTCAAAATACAAAGAGTGTTGGGAGTTGTTGTACCCTAGTAAAAGAACTAACGGGAGTGGTCGTGCCCTTGTAAAAGAACTCGACATTTAGCTTTGTGTCGGTAAAAGTATAAGCGACGTGTAAGGTTTTCTCCGCCTGCGAAAGGAGCTTGTTGACTAGTGAAAGAAACTCTCGAGTTGGATACTCGGGGCGTGGACGTAGGGCAAGGAAAAAGAGTCCTTGTAGCCGAACCACGATAAATACTCGTGTTGTGGTTTGATCTTTTCTGTCATTTACTTTCATGTTATATATTGTGTTTGTGCATATATCTTTGATCAAACGGAAAGTTTCAAAGCTAACTTAACAAGTTAAAAAGATTTTAATCGGTAAACTATTCAACCCCCCTTCTAGTTTTCCACACAGTGGTCTCAAAAAGGGATAAGAAAGCAAGATGTTTCATTTGTAGGAAGAAAGGACATGTCTATTGGACATGTGAAAGCAGGAAGAAACTTGCAGGAGTGGAATTGCAACAAGATGAAGAAACCATAGATAGAGTTATAGCAGAAGAAGCAAGATACCCTGAAAAGGTAAACTTGATTGGTTATTATATGGTGGAAGGGACAAATGATAGATCCTGGAATGATGTCTGGTATCTAAGCAATACTTATAAGTTCCATATGTGTCCTAGAAGAATTCTATTCAACAGAATTCAATACAAATTCAAAATGATAGGAAAAGAGGAGAATGAAAGAAAGTTCATTTTCTCTTATGGAGTAAGAGATGTTACAGTTAACAAAAATCATGGTGATATAGTGATAAGAAATGTACAATATACCCCTGAAGTTTCTTTGAACATGTTAAGCATTGATTTGCTTGAACAATATGGGTATGCAGTAAGTCTAGACAACAATAAGTGCAGCATAAGATACATGTTTGATGAAGATAGGGTTGGAAAAAGGAATTTTCAAAAAATAGAGAAGAATGATCAAGTCTGGGGACCAAGAGATGTAGTGAAAGAACACATCAGTTACTTGGAGAACTATTTTGAGTCTATTGACCCAAAAGATGAGTGCTCCTTGGTAAAAGGCCTGGAGGACTTACAGTGGAACAGGGAGGATACAGAAGATAATGTTGATGATGAGTATATCTCATGGAATGGAAGTCTCTATGCATTAAAGGTTAATTCATTTACTAGATTTCTGTCTTTTATGAACCTTGTGAAAAAGGACAGTTTAGTGCATAAGAATTGGGAGATTTTTAGTAGAAAGTTTGTTGAAATGGTGAAATGGTTCTACCTAGTTTACTTAAATTATGATAAACTGGATACCATACCACCTACTGTTGGAGTGATAGAGTTAAACATGCTAAGTTTGTACAAAATTGTTGAAAGTTTGGGTGGATATTTCTCAGTCACTATTAGTGACAATTGGGGAATAATTGCACAACTTCAAGGTCTAACCAATGATGAAAGTGAAGCAGTAAAGAGTTGTTAAAAAAGGTTCATAGATTTGATTGTGACTTACCATGAGACTGCAAGAGTCCCTTGGGATGAAAAGCCAATGGAAGTGGGTGAAACTAGCAATGTTGTAGCAGTCAAGGACCCATCATGCCAAAAGGAAGATGCAGGAAGAGATGGTACATATGAACAAGACAAGAACAAGTTTGGTGTTAGACTAGAAGATGATGAAGAAGAAGGATATGGTAGCAGTCAAGACATCAATGACTTTGAAGTCATTGCCTGAAGAAACAAAGATCACTCAGCAGCCTTTTTTGATTTAAATAATTAGGGGGGAGAATGTTAGCCTCTAATTTATTTATATCAAAGTGTTATTAATAGTTTATGTTAAGACAATATTTAAGTGTGTATTATTATTAAGTATGGGTCGAATTTGAAGCTTGCAATATGGGTCAATTATGTTAATCCAAACAACCCATATTGCTGGCAGTTAATAGTTAGTTAAGTTGTTGACAGTTATATCCAAAGGACACAATGCTTGGATACATATAACTGTCATATGGTGTCTATTCATGTATTATATATATGTTTTCTTCTATAGAAAACATATCAACATTTCTTATTAAGTAAAAGGTCTTTAGTTATATTATTTACCCGTTTTACTGTTCCATTAAATTGCATACTTGCACACACAAATCCAAACCATGAAACACATTCTGAAACACAGACATGATGGTCACAAACCTGTGAAATAGTTTCTTCATGTGTGTCATTGAAAAACATAATTGAAGTTCTTGCTAGATTTCTTATAAATTTTTTAAGTATATATAATAGCGAATAATTGAAGTTCGAAATGTTATATGCAAAACATAATTAAAATGTTTGAAATCTCACCCTTTACAACTATAACAATGTCATGATGAGAAATCTTTGTAAATCAAAGCAGCTTGTATAAAAATTAAAACATTTTTTCTACTGCAGTTACATTCACCAACATAGTCAGTGTGGGCAAGTATATAACGTCTTGATACTGATCTTAACCAAAATGCTAAAATTTCTACAGCTAAAGAAAAATATTCTGACATGAAACCAATAATAGTACAAAGCACCAGTACTGATGGGCCATCAAAAAGTTTGCAGATCAACGAAAGAAAATAAAATAACCAAACCTGATCATACAAAGTCAAAGCATGAGCAAACAGAGTTGAAATCAAAGGATCAACCCAGCTCAGGAAATTGAGCAATCGGGTAGACTATATCTTCATAAAACGGATAGTAGGTATCACCAACAATTAGCAATCTCATATGTTGGAAATTACCTACAGGTGACACATCTGACGGTAAGAACCCACACAAACCTGGTCGGCGTCGATGCACTAACTGGATGGATGGAAAACTTGTTCTAGTGCAGCATCTAAAGCTAAGTGGAAAATCTAAGCCTTTCAGAAAGTTAGTGACAATTTCATTCTCTTCATATAATTTAGATTACAAATTTGCCCTTTCAACCTTATTTTGCATTCTTGTTGTGTTTGTAGATATGTTGTTTTGTATGGTTGGATTTTTTTGGTATGATGTATGTATTCATCTCATGTACATTTGTGCTTTTTGTTGATTTACACGAAGAAAATGTTTCACATATGATTAGATTTTGTCTGCCTTAAAGACAAGAAAAACCTTTTCTTATCCTTCTTTTGTTTAAATTGAGATGGTGACTCAAGTATACTATTATCTTATTGTTGCGTTCACACTAACCAAGCTAGATAGATTCGACTTCACTTTAACTAAAGAATAATTTTCCGAAGGACGGCGATATTATTTTGCATACCACCGGACAAGACAATTTCATCGAAAAAATGAAAGAAACTTCTAGCAACTGCCAGAATCATAAGAAGTTCACTCGACTTGAACTTTTGAGTTGGAAGAGAAATAACTGTTGAACTCCATAACAACCACATATCAGTCACAATCATAGCTTCATTGAGTTTTAGTCATGTCCCTGAGATTTAACGGCTTAATCAAGTCAAACATCATCTCTGTGTTTCTAAAGGAGGTATATCATTGACTATAATTGTACATGACAAACATGACTTTATGTTCTAATTAAATTTCTCAGCTCGTTCATATGACGTGGCGAAATTCAGATTAATTACCATATTCATCTCACAAAACATTAGAAAATATCCATGAAATAATTTGTATGATTACTTCTTTAGGTTTCACTACAACATTCACTGCTTTCAGCGGGGACATTTCCACGCTTTCAGCGGGGACTTCTCCCCGCCCAAAACTTTCGGCGGAGACATGTCCCCGCCGAAAAGCCGTCGGCCAAAGCCCTTCACTGTAAACTTTCAGCGGCAACGGACAACACTTTTGGCAATGACACGTGGGACCCACACTGCCAGCGGGGACAATTTTGGTCAGGTCAAACATGTCAGCGTGGCACTACTTTCGGCGGGGACATATCCCCGCCAAAAGTGTTTTCCGTAGTTGTAATTAGCCCCTTAATCCTAGATTTAAATAATAATTCACACACTTTCGGCGGGGACACGTCCCCGCTGAAAGTGGTTTACATAGTCAATGGGTCACCCTTTTGGCGGGGACACATCCCCGCTAAAAGATGTATCCACATATATTGCAGCAAACTTTTGGCGGGGACATGTCCCCGCTAAAAGTGACTGACCCATTTTGCAGCAAATTGCTGTAAAATGGGTAATTTCCAGATTTTTCCCGGAAAAAATCTACATGATCACTACAAATTCACAACCTGTATATGCTCTAATTACAACACCACAAGACACTCAAATCACAAATTCGCCAAACATATTATCATACATATCCAAAATTAACCAAATCATGTGTTTGTATCCAAATTCGCAAAATACGGTTCAAAAACCGTTATGACATGATCACTACATAAGCTAGCTATCCGCCATACGCTACAAAACTATACGTGGGAACATTGTAGCGGGAATCCTAACACATAAACTACATAAAGACATAATAATCCATGTAAATCTCCATAAATTTGTCCATAACCCCAAAACAAATATAAACCGACCCAAACAACCCATACGCTACTCCTGAGTTCCCCCACTCCCACTACTAGCCCTACTCCCCTCCTCCTGGGTACCTGTAGACTCACCTGGTGAAGCCTCCTGGGATCCCGATGTCGTTGCCTGAGTCGCTAGCTCAGCGGGGAAACCCGGATGTGTCTTAGCCCACCCCAACAACATATCTATCAGTGTCCTTTGCTGGGACATCTCTTGGGTTTGCTTCTGGACTGTTTCGTGCAGGGAGGACGCGGAGGCTTGATCACGAGCTCGTGCGGCGCTGAGGGTCGTCTGACGACCACCGCCGGGTAAAACTGGACCTATGCCAGGAATATGACCTCGCTGCTTGCCACCGATCACGTGGTGCATAATCTCGAGGTCAGACATGGTCGTCCCCCCGGAGCTGCTCTCCGTCCGCATCTGTATCATCTGGTTCTGTTTTACAAAAAAACAAGCAAAGTAATATATAAGTCGTGATTTATTATATTTGCATTAATGTGGGTGAGTTTTATGGAAATAAATTATACTTACAAATCTAGCATTGGACAATGTAGACTCCCAGACGCCGTCTCTCGTATGGTTGTGACTGTACAGCGCGATCAAGTCTCTACCATCCACAGCGTCGGTGGGTTCTCTCAGCTGTTTATAAATAAACTCAATAACGACTCACCAAACACTATATATATATAAATGAAATGATTAAGAAGTGTCTTACGAAGTTATCGCGTATAACAGCTAACGAATGCGACCCATGAAGGCTGGCAGTCGGATTGGCGAGCCGGTTCTGCCTGTTGGTCTCCCCTCTCTTCAAATTATCCGGGTTCGACCAGTGCTTCACCTGCGTATTATAAATAATAAAAAATGTTATATAAATGAATTATTATTATTATTATTATTATCATCATTCTTATTATTTAATATAATAACGTCACTTTGTTATTGTTATTGTTATTATTATTATTATTATTATTATTGTTATTATTATTATTATTATCATTATTGTTATTATTATTATTATTATTTAATATAATAACGTCACTTTGTTATTGTTATTATTATTATTATTATTATTATTATTATTATTATTATTATTATTATTATTATTATTATTGTTATTATTATTAGGGTAAAAGCCATAAAATACCATCGTACTTTCAAAAATGTCCCAACTTGACCAATTTACGTTTTTATTGTGGACTTTACCAATGAACTTTCAAATTTTTAGCCGACTTTACCAATGAACTTTCAAAATTTTAGCCGACTTGAACCAAATTTTTAGCTAAATTTGGTTCAAGTCGGCTAAAAATTTGAAAGTTCATTGGTAAAGTCCGCAATAAAAAAGTAAATTTGTCAAGTTGGGACATTTTTGAAAGTAGGATGGTATTTTATGGCTTTTACCTTTATTATTATTATTATTATTATTATTATTATTATTATTATTATTATTATTATTATTATTATTATTATTATTATTATTATTATTATTATTTTTATTTTTTTTTTTTATTATTTTTTTTATAAACATCACTTTATTAGAAACTCAAATGATTTACAAGAAGTTAGTGGGAAGCCGGGATACTAACTGAGCTCCCACTCCTCTAGCTATAGAAAAACTAATCCGACTAAAGATATGAGCAGCAGCATGTGCTCCAATGTCTTGAGTTATCGAGAACTTTCGGATTCGCTTCAGTAAGGTCACAACATCCTTCTCAAATTCCCCAAAAGAAGAGAAAGAGAAAGGGAGGAACCCATATCCAATATTCGTACACTTAGCCTCCTACTTAACGCGTTTACGTTCTGCGGCCTCAACCACAGCATGTCCCGGCACAAAATCAATCATACTAGTTTGCGTCAAGGAAGATGACCAAGTCAAATCAACACATACATCAAGCCCTCCGTCCCACGAGTAGAGCAACATATCAGCAGGACGTAAGGGTTTGTTCCTTTCTCCACAAAGCCCAATATCAACCTCTTTACGAGCCGAAATCCCCGACCGAGAACATATGTCAACAAGAACATCACGTACCATGTTATGCCGATGTTTAATACCTATGATACCCGCGCAAGATATAGCATGATCCCCATAAATATCCCCCGTAAAGACCCTGGAACAAGCTGACCACGACATCTGAACAGAGAATAGGGGAACACCTAGCCGATAACATAACACGCACCGGTAGGTCCTAGCATTCATCGTCTGTCCCAACCCAGATATCGGAACCACCCTAAGCCAGTCCGAAGTGTAATCTTCCATTTGTGATTTCCATAATGTCATCTGTCGAGTAGATAAAGAAAATGTAGACTCGGCTGTTTGGGTAACATGTGTGAAATATATATCTGCCAGTTTCTTCATTAGTTTGGGGGCAGCGATCTCACATAGATTACTCAAAAGGCCAATCTCCATTTTCACATTAAAAGCACACAAGGCATCATCAAAGGAAGGCCCTAAAGCTACGGTACCAGAATGTCGAAGCAACTTAGTCTGTAAGCTAGCAGATTAAAGTCTAGAAGCAAGAAATGCATAGTTCAAGACATCACCGGCAGAGTAAACACCAAGCCCCCCAAAAACAAAGGGTAAGGTAGCAAGCCTCCATTGCCAATCACCAAAACCAGGTCCAGAAGCAGTGACAATGCGCTCCAGGGTAGAACGAAGAGCCACATCAAATGAAATCTGAGCACGCTCAAAGACCCGGGGAGAACAAGTGCGCATAGCAAAATATAATTTAGAAATACCGGCACAAGCACGAAGGAGCAACAACTCACACTGAGGATCATTAATCTTAGCAATAACACCCATAAGCTCAATGGTTTTGGCAACCCTTTTCATAACAAGCTCACTACTAAAATTAGAGTCCATACTAACAGGCCCACCCAGTAATTTAACACCGTGTAAAGTTCGGGCAATATTAGGTGGGAAAACACACACATGCCTGCTTCTGGGATCTTCCTTAGGCCAAAAAACTTCAGTTTTATCAACATTGAGGTGCAAACCAGAACGAGGTCCCTCTACCATGATAAGCTCTAAAACCTTCCCCACAATCAAAGTATCTCCAATAATAATAAAGTGTGGATCCAGAAATTTACATATTCTGCCCAATCCTTTTCCGACATGTTCTCCGGGCGGTTTGCCTTGATCTCGTCTAGCTTCTCAACCCCACCTTGCTCAGTAAAATTCATCTTTTTGTGCCGCCACTTGTTGTCGTCGTATCGCTTTTGGAGATAAGCTTCGATACTCTTGACAATATCGTCTCCATCATCACTGGCAAGGTGCTCGCCGAGATCAAAATAATGCTGCAATAAAATATAATTAAAATAAATATTCAAATTTAAATAAAGAATCAAATTTAAATAAATAGCAAACTTAAAATAAACAAACACAATAATTAAAAAAATAAAAGATAAAAAAATACTTACGTGTAGTTGGTCGTCGATGTGGGCCTTCGCGGTAGCAGGAACAGCTGCCCAGGATTTGTTATGCATAGGAATTGATTGCCGTAACAATTCCCCGACCAAGTTGGAGAACCACTTCGCGTGCGTGCCCACATGTTCCCACATTCCTTTGTCGTTCTTCCGGAATCTGATCGATACCGGACGACCATTCTCTTTCCTCTCATTGCGGAGCCGCGTGTTCTTTGTGGGACCACGCACCGACTTCCCGCCTTTCCCAATTTTGGCATTGGGCTTGGGAGGTCTGGATTTAGATCCTACAAGTAATCAAATTCAAGTGATGATGACATAAAATAACAAGTTATCAATTTCAAATAATAATCAAGTTTAATTAAAATAATATAGAAATTCTTACTCTGACAATCACTGCCTATCCTCGTCGGACCACGGGGTGACTCATTGCCTCCATCGCCACCGTGGCTCCTAGCAACAACATCTGCCATCTGTAAACGTACTAGTACAAGAAAATATAATTAGTGAAGAAACACATATACACATATACGCATATACACACACATTGAAATAAATAACAATTTATACAAAATAATAATAATAATAATAATAATAATAATAATAATAATAATAATAATAATAATAATAATAATAATAATAATAATAATAATAATAATAATAATAATAATAATAATAATAATAATAATAATTAAATAAATAAATAAACACATTTAACCACTCGATAACAATTTCATTCAAATAAGTGTCATTTAACAAATTACAATTTGAGATCAATCTCCCTCATCACTAAGATAAAAACCCTCATTATTACTGTCAGCTGCATCTTCACGATCGACGTGGTCTTCACCATCAAATGCTAAATCATGAGGAACATGGTCATCATAATCAATATTATGTACGTCGTCATCGACATAAGTGGTTGTGGTGGTGCCTCAACTTCTGCTGGCTCAACATCTCTATTTATGGTGTCATAATTCAACGTATCCAACTCAGCAGAGAGTGTGACATGTGATGATGTGTTGTCGTGTACAACATCCTGATTGTCTTCTACCACGATGATATCCGGGTTCCAAATCTTTCAATGATAAGAATCTTGGACGGCCTTGACATTACCACATTTACCCGGGAAATCAAGGTAAAAGATTTGTGTTGCTTGTGTTGCAAGAATGTATGGTTCACTTTCAAACGATACACGATCTGTCATAATTTGTGTAATGTTTTTTCCATAGGTACAACGTTTTATGCGACCATTGTTATTAGTGTCGAACCATTTAACTTTGAACAACACAACCTTGAACGGAATATATTCAAGCTCGATAATTTCTTCAAGCTGGCCATAATACATTCCTCCACTAGGATTAGGAGTTGAAATTCCGTTGTTTTGGGTTGAACGACGTAAATCACGGTCGTGTACGATAAACTTCACACCGTTCACTGTGCAAGAGTCGGCTGAGAATGCAGTACATGATGGTCCACAAGCCAAAGCGAACAACTCGGAAGTACAACTTGGGTTGTCCTTTACTTTCAATTCACGAATCTAAGAAAAAAATTTAAGAATAGATATAGATGAGTAATAGTCGTTATTTTTACAGGGTTTTACATACAACAAGTCTACCTTGTTCCCAAACCAGCGAGGAAATCCTTCTAGTATGTCATTGCCAGGAAATTCCCTATAAATGTTCATGATTTTTGAATAAGTCATCGAATAATAACTTACGTAAAACAAAATTTTGAAATAAAACATGTACCTCTTGTACTCGTTCATGTACGGGTCGATTTCATGATTGTTGTGTAGTACATACCATACTACTTTCTGCATTGCGTCCGGTTCAAGCCGAATTAATGATTGTTTACCATTCAGTTTACAGGCTGATCGAAACACTTGAAATCTACTTGTTGGGCTTGGACCGTCCTCATTCCGGTCAGGACGATTAAATCTCGTCTCAACACCCCGAAAATAATGCGAACAGAAAGTTAATGCTTCATCAGCAATAGAACCCTCCGCTATTGATCCTTCAGGCTTAGCTTTATTTCTGACATAATTTTTGAGCTTTTTCATGTACCTTTCAAATGGATACATCCACCTCATGTAAACAGGCCTGCCTTGAATAGCCTCTTCGGGTAGATGAATAACCAAGTGAATCATAATGTCAAAAATAGCTGGAGGATAGATTTGCTCGAAACTGCAGAAAATATTGATGAGCTGTTCTTTAGCTTTCAACATGTCATCCACCATCAAAGTTCGAGCGCATATTTGTTTGAAGAATGAACAAAGCTCGATTATTGGTGTTACGGTGGTTTGGTCCTTCAAGTAATTTTGAAGTCCAGCAGGAAGTAACCGCTGCATCATTATATGACAGTCATGAGCCTTCAAGCCTGTTATGTTGTTATCACTGTCTGTCACTTTATGCTTGAAGTTAGATCCGAACCCATCGGGTAGTTTAACACCTTTGATCAATTGGCAAAAAAATCATGATATTAGAATAAGTCGTCGAAATGAATACACGAAATGAATTGGAACAAATGAATTTTGAAATAAAATGCGTACCTTTGATGAATTGACAAAAAAGTTTTCTTTCTTTAGTAGTGAAAGAGTACGTGGGATGAGGCTTAGAGCACTTCCCGTTTCCTTTGTTGACGAGCCACAAAGCATCACGAATTTTCAAATTCTGTAAGTCTTGTCTTGCCTTGTTGGTGTCTTTTGATTTGTCATTCATTAACAAAGTACCCAACACACTTTCACACACATTTTTTTGGATATGCATGACATCTAAATTGTGTTTTAGTGTAAGAAAAGACCAATATTGTAGCTCGTAGAAAATAGATACTTTGGTCCAATTCAATTCGCGATCATTATCATGATTTTTCTTTGCACCCCTAAAACTTGGATGTTTCCCCGGGATACGTATAGGCAATCTCCCAAGTTGAGTCAAGATATCATCACTGGTAAATTTTTTAGGAGGTGGTCTATCTTCTACCGAAGTATAGAATGCCCTTCTGTTCTTTCGCCATCTATTGTTAGGTTTTAAGAATCTTCTGTGACCAACATAAGCGGTTTTGCTTAACACGCGAATAGCTAGAGTGTCTATATTACAGGTCGGACATGCCCTGTAACCTTGCCCACTCCACCCAGACAAACTACTTCAAGCGGGAAAGTCATTGATAGTCCATAAAAGCGCTGCTTTCATACAGAATTCAGTGCCTGTAACAGCATCCGTAGTCATGACCCCATCTTTCCATAAAGTCTTAAGATCTTCAATCAAAGGCCTCAAGTAAATATCTATGTCCTTCCTGGGTGATTTAGGGCCTGGAATTAACAACGTCAACATAAGAGAAGTCTCTCTCATACATATCCAGGGAGGCATATTGTATGTTGTTAATATTACCGGCCACATACTGTAAGACTGACTAAGGTTGCCGTACGGATTGAAACCATCAGCAGCCAACCCTAATCACACGTTTCTTTTTTCATAAGCAAATTCTTTCTTATACTTGATATCAAATTTCTTCCATGCTTCACCATCAACCGGATGTTGCATCTTACCGTTCTCCGTAGACTGCCCAGAAGCATGCCAAGTCATATCTTTTGCAGTGTGTTTAGACTTGTACAAACGTTTTAGTCTAGGAATGATAGGAAAGTAACACAACACCTTGTTAGGAACTTTCTTCCCCAGTGTGATGGGACAATTCTGCAAATTTTCGTTACCCACCCCCTGATATAAAAAACAATCATTTACACAAGCATGTATGGATTCGTATCCTAACCCGATCATTTTATATGTCTTCTTTATTTCATAGTATGATGGTGGGATTTTGTATCCTAGAACGGGCGGGAAGCATTCACGTAGAAATTTTAGTGTTTCATTAAACGTGGTATCACTCATTTTACCTTTGACATTAATGTTCGTAAACTTTGCCATAAAGTCCAATGAAGACATCCATGTACAGCCCGGGTATAGTGGGTCGTTAGCAGTGGCAAGTAACGCTTCAAACTCGTTATGTTGAGGAAGTGTTGTTGCTTGAGTTGGCTCGTTACTTGTCTCGCCAATATTTTCTTGAGTTGGGTCATTCGGACACATATCATGAAGGAAATCAGCCATATCACTCGTCCCGGGATGATTTGTGTTGGGTACTAATGTTCGGGTATCCGGTTCACCGTGATTATACCATTTCGTATAACTTTGGTCCCAACCATTTGAGTGTATGCGATCAAACAAATCTTCGTACTTTATCCAACCATTGTTATAACAACTAGCACATGGACAGTGTACATTCCCATCAATATTCATAAAGTCCTTGGCATACGCGCAAAAAGCTTTAAGACCTTTTAAAAAATCGAGGCTAGCACGAGATAATGAGACCCAACTCTTATCAATTGGCATAACTGCGTTTTAATGATGCAACAAATAATTATATAGAATCAAACATGTTCACAAGTTGTGCGTTTTAATGATGCAATTACGAGTTGTGTGTTTTTTTCACCTAATCCAACTATGGAAGGCAATCCTAACCCACTCTTTGAATGTTTCGTCTCATATATGAATGCGTATAATTGATTTTCTATTTGAGAAAATTTCGGCAGCATTTCCCCTTAACTCCCCAAATATGTGCATTAAAGACATATTCGTAGGAGTAAAGGGGAAACACTGTCGAAATTTTCACAAATAGTAAATCAATTATACGCATTCATATCTTAAATGAGACAAAACATTCAAAAAGCAGTCTCAAACAGGGGACTTTCCGAAATTAATTTCTAATAAATTAATTTCGGACGGGTTTTCTATGGGATGATTAACTTCGGACGGGGACTTTCCAAAATTAATCACTAAAGTCCTATAATCATTTAAAATATATGGGACGATCAAATACCATATAGTACTAACATATTCACATTGTCAATTTCGGCTTACATATCATAAGACTCAAATTTGTGGCTTATTTGGATACTTGTGAGCTTATATAAGTTTATTATATCATAATATACTTATGTCAGCCCACAAGTCTCCGAATAAGCCGGAAAATTGAAGCTTATGAAATATAAGCAAGTGAGTGTATATATGTTAAACATCAAATAGTTGCAAATACAAACAAGATTATAAAACATAAAGTATAACATTAAGTAAACTAGTCCGTTTTTTTACCTTAACTATATATATATATATATATATATATATATATATATATATATATATATATATATATATATATATATATATATATATATATATATATTACCTTAACTCAAGTATAAACAACAAGTGAGAGTATATATATATATATATATATATATATATATATATATATATATATATATATATATATATATATATATATATATATTTCTTTTTTTTCTTAAGTCTATGTATCTTTTTAATTACTATAACATTAAGTAAACTACTCCGGCTTTTTTTACCTTAACTCTATAAAACTAAACTATTCTAGCCTCAACAAATACCCTGGTGTTAATAAAAGTACTTTTGGGGCTGCAGAAAAACAAACACCCTAGCCTACTGATATAAGCCGAAACAAACACCCTAGCCTACTAATATAAGCCGAAACCAAACACAAACGCAAAAAAAAAAAAAAAAAAAAAAAAAAAAAAAAAAAAAAAAAAAAAAAAAAAAAAAAACTGTAAGGCTGCTCTTGTGTGTTCTCGGATGGTCTCAGCGCACGTGGTCCTTGCGGCCTCGGCAAATAACAGGCTGGTCTCGGCTTGTGGTTGTGGTCTCTGCTTGGTCTCAGCGAAGTCTTGACAGCAACTATACCAAAAGAAAGTTAACAAAATCAACAAATGAAAATAATTAAAATAAAATTAACAAGTTGTCTTGCAGCCAACAAACGCAGAAAATGAACGCACCCTAGTTGACCCCTTTGGTGCAGAAAATAAACACACCCTAGTTTACCTGTTTTGGGGCGGTCTTGCAGCCAACAAACGCACCCTAGTTGACCTGTGTTGGGGCTGTTTTGCAGCCAACAAACACCCCCTGTTGGGGCTGGAAAATAAGCTGAATCAAACGCACCCTTGTGCAGAAAATAAGCAAGCAAAGACACGCCCTTTGAAGGCTGTGGTGCGGGTCAAACTACAAAACCAGGCACACCCCTAGGTGAGGCTCTCAGTGGTGGGTCAAGACTAACAACACAAACATCCTTGGTGGTATTTCACAACAGGCCAGAACGCACCCTTGGCATTGTTGTTAACCCAGTAGCAAATCCCCACGACACTACTTGTGTCGTGGTACACATCACGAGCACACCCCATGGTGTGTCGTGTTCCAAACCATCAATTCAACAAAAACCCTACCACAGCTAACCAAACGCACTTAGAATATAATGTTATAGTAACTCAAATAAATAGATATAAACTTTTGGCGGCGACATGTCCCCGCTAACACTTAAACAAAAAAATAATAATAATTATACCTCTTGGCAGTGGGCTCTCGTCTGTGGTCTCGGCTTCGGGTCTGGCTTCAATTCTCAACAACTGTACCAAAAAAATTAACAAGAAAATTAATAAAAAAAATCAAAAAATAAAAACAATAAACGCAAAACAACTAAGAATTAACAACAATAATGCATTTTCAAAAAACAATTATCAAAAGTTAACAAAGATTGAAAACAATAAAAAAAAAATACCTCAGCGCAAACAATTATCAAAAGTTAATGCATTTTCGAGAGTAAGAAAGGAGAAAAGAAGAGAAGGAATAAAAAATGAGAGGGTTTGAGAAATTAGAATTAAAAAATGAGAGGGTTTGAGTGCACACTGGTGCGAGTGTCGGTTGCGGTGGTGGAGATGGTAGTGGTGTAGTGGTGAAGTAGTGGTGGTAAATGGAGATGGTGATTTGTGGTGATGGAGATGGTGAAGCAAAAGCAGAAAGCAGATAGGGGTGTTTTCTTTCTTTTTTTTCTTTTTTTTTTTCTAAGAAACAAGCAGATCTGTTAATAATAGGGGTGTTTTGGTGCAAAACTTTCAACGGGGACACGTCCCCGCTAAAAGATTGCTTTGTCATTTAGCCAAACTTTCCGCAAGAACATGTCCACGCTAAAAGTTTTTACATTTCACCAAAAACTTTGGCGGGATAAAGTAAATGCTTAGAGGGAAAAACGAAATTATTGGTGACACCTTTTAGCGGGGACATATCCCCGTCGAAAGTGTGCACCATTTTAATTAACTTAAATCAATATTAATTAAACCATTTAAATTTAATTATTTATAATTAATTTAAATCATTTATGATTTATTTAAATCATTTAAAATTATATATAAATCATTAATAATTAATTATTTTTATGATTTATTTATAATTATATTTAAATCATTTAAAATTATTTTTAATTCATTTTAATTATGTTAAATCATTTATAATTAATTTAAATCATTTATAATTAATTTAAATCATTTAAAATTGTTTTTAATTCATTTTTATTATGTTAAATCATTTATAATTAATTCAAATCATTTAAAATTATTTTTAAATCATTTTAATTAAGTTAAATCATTTATACACGAGATGTTAAACGAACGAGTCGAGATGCTATGGTTATATACACGAGATGTTAAACGAACAAGTCGAGATAATGTGGTATTACAGGAGATGTTAAACGAACGAGTCGCGATGATGTGGTATTACACGAGATGTTAAACGAACGAGTTGAGATGATGTGGTATTACACGAGATGTTAAACGAACGAGTCGAGATGCTATGGTATTACACGAGATGTTAAACGAACGAGTCGAGATGATGTGCTATTACATGAGATGTTAAACGAACGAGTCAAGATTCTATGGTTATACACGAGATGTTAAACGAACGAGTCGAGATGATGTGGTATTACAGGAGATGTTAAACGAACGAGTCGAGATGATGTGGTATTACACGAGATGTTAAACAAACGAGTTAAGATGATGTGGTATTACACGAGATGTTAAACGAACGAGTCGAGATGCTATGGTTATACACGAGATGTTAAACGAATGAGTCGAGATGATGTGGTATTACACGAGATGTTAAACAAACGAGTCGAGATGATGTGGTATTACATGAGATGTTAAACGAACGAGTCGAGATGCTATGATTATACACGAGATGTTAAACGAACGAGTCGAGATGATGTGGTATTACATGAGATGTTAAACGAACGAGTCGATATGATGTGGTATTACACGAGATGTTAAACGAACGAGTCGAGATGATGTTGTATTACACGAGATGTTAAACGAACGAGTCGAGATGATGTGGTATTACACGAGATGTTAAACGAACGAGTCGAGTTGCTATGGTTATACACGAGATGTTAAACGAACGAGTCGAGATGATGTGGTATTACAGGAGATGTTAAACGAATGAGTCGAGATGATGTGGTATTACACGAGATGTTAAACGAACGAGTCGAGATGATGTGGTGTTACACGAGATGTTAAACGAACGAGTCGAGATGATGTGGTGTTACACGAGATGCTAAACGAACGAGTGAAGATGATATGGTATTACATGAGATGTTAAACGAACGAGTCGAGATGCTATGGATACACGAGATGTTAAACGAACGAGTCGAGATGCTATGGTTTCCCACCAAATTTTTCCTACCTAACAACTTATCCTCACAATATAAACACACACACACACTCATCTAACTAATAAAAACTCTCACACATACTCATCTCACTATATATCTCTCTCTCTCTAGCAGTTTCCGTTTTCTGGCGACACCAGCAGTTTCCGGCCGCCGGAATCTTTTTCTGGCCACCACCTTTTATCACCTCAACTTGTAGATCGGGCCACCCCGGTCACGATTCAACCACTCAACCTCACAACCACAAACACACACTGTTATCATGGTTAAGAAGATGGCAAAAATTTAAGCTTTTCCTTGTCCTTGTAGACGAGGGGACGTGATCCTGCGAGAATCGCGTATATCTTACTCCCGTGGTAAACTATACTATGCGTGTCCTTTCTCGAAGGTGAACATTTACATACTTTTTCGTGTATTATATAAATAATTTGGTTAGTTGTTAAAAATAATAGTTATTACTCTTTAACAGCCTGGGACAACAGACCATGGATGTGATTTTTTTTAATGGAAGGAGGAACGACTCGCCAAAATGACCGGTTCTCTGGGAGCTTCAACATCAAGCGGTTCTGGATCTGCTCCAACAAGGTGCTCAAACTGTAATGAAAAAGATCTTACAATAAACATGCTGGAGGCACAAAAACAGGTGCTAGAGACAAAATTAAGGATGCTGGAGGCAAAACTTGACATGGCAACGTATCCCAACCACGACCACGCATGTCAGTCGGATGCAATACTCCGTGCCCTTTTAGGTGACATGGATAAATTTCATATGTAGTATTGTTGTTGTTGTTGTTGCTGTTATCGTTGTTATTGTTGTTGTTGTTGTTTGCTGTTGTTGTTGATGTTATTGCTGTTGTTTAATAAAATGTTGTTGTTGTTGTAGTAACTGATGTTGAACGTCCTTTATATTTTAAATTCCTACGCACAAATAATAGAACTGGAGGAACAATATCGCAATTATCAAACACGAAGGCAAACTGTTTATTTAAAACAACCAAGAGTTCTCAACATGCATTTTCATATAGATTCAAACTAAACAACTCGACAACCAAACTAAACAACTCGAAAACCAAAGGAAACAACTCAAACTAAAAAACTCGACAACCAAACGAAACAACTCAAACTAAACAACTCGACACCACACGCTTAGCTTCAAACACGAAGGCAAACATTTTATTCAAACCACACAAGAGTTGTAAACCAGATACATTTTCATACAGACTCAACCTAAACAACTCGACAACCAAACTCGACAATCAAACTAAACAACTCGACAACCAAATGAAACAACCCGTTTACTTTTTTTTTCGGCTACCTCCCGCTTTGCTTGAACTCGCACCACCTCTTCCTTTCCTTGCTCTCATTTCCTTGATATATGCAAACGTAGCTTCATGACTTGTTATTCTATTTTCCAGATTATCAACAGCAGCAGCTTCATCAAACGTGCTTTCAGCTTCATCCTCACCTCCAACAGCAGCAGCTTGAGCTTCAGCAGCACGTTGAGCTTCAGCAGCATCTAGCTCTTCCAAATACTCTCTATAGTATGAATTTTTCCTCAACCATACCAGAATCCGGTCTCTTTGCCAAGGTGCACAGTTCGCATACGAACCATATTCATAAAAAATTTCCACGTCCCAATGATTTATAATTTCATTATACAGGAGCTTGTGTGATAAAGCCTTTGCCCACTCTTGTTCCGGCGTTAAACCATCCATTGTTATGTGTGTTTTGTATATTTTGCCGAATTTATGATAGTTAATATGTGTTATATGTATGATATAATATATATTGCAGTTTGGGGGAAATTTGGCGCCTAAACTTTTGGCGGAGACATGTCCCCGCCAAAAGATTGCATGTAACTTATGGAACAACTTTTTAGCGGCGGGAAAATTACGCGGGTATAATTAAGGGTAACTATTTTGGTCAAAGTTACAAAATACTACAAATACTTTCGGCGGGGACCGCCGAAAAGTGAGCGTTAAAAATATTGTGAACGGTCAGCGAGATCGTGTGCCAGCTCAGCACGATTTTTGTCGTTTAACGACTTTCAGCGGGGACATGCCCGTCGCCGCCGAAAGTCTCCTCGCCCGTCCTACAATTTGTTGTAGTGTTTTACCCGATAATTAGGCATTTATGTTTTTCCATATGAAAAAAATGATCTAAAACTACTAATGATTAAATAACAAAGAACAAAAAAAACAAATCTAGTTGGCTCAACTTTTTTTATTATTTTTTATTTATTTATTTATTATTTTTTTTGTACGGCAAATATTTATACTCACTATGGGGAAGGAAGACATGAGAACAGTTGCACTATCAACTCCTTTCATAACTAGTCACTCTTTTCCTAATTAAATAAGGTACGTGTACACAGAGTTAAAAGTTGCGAGGACAATTTATTAGCAAATTTACATATATATGCCACAACATAATTAAAATATGGATGGTTAAGCCAAGGAACAACCCGCAATATCTTAGGGACAACTTATTATACAAACTACAAAGTTGAACAGTTTAAGCATACAAGTGCACTGAGACGAGTGATCACAATTTATAGTACCAATATACACCTTTGTGCTTGCTATTTTCATCTGGCTCAACGTAGATGCATTCCTTGGCTTCTCTCCACATTGCCTTGAAAATTGGAGTCCTATCAATCTTATAAAACTCACCCAAGACAGGATTGATCGCATCCCTTGCCTCCTTTGCATGATAATGTGGAATGTACGAGATCAAATGATGCAAGACGTGAGTGTGGGTAACGTCATGGAAAACCCTATTGAGGAATCCAAAGTCCCTGTCGATTGTTGATAATGCCCCTCTGATCCAGTTCCATTCTGTGGAATCATAATGAGGCAAAGAGAGATGGGTGTGGTGCAAATACGTGATCAAAACAAAAAAGATATGTACGCCTAGCACCGGTAGTAGATATATGCACGTTACCCAAGCAGCACCTTTTGCATCTACAAGAAGTTTAATTGCATAAAAAAGGCCAATAAAACCGATATCCGATACAATAACCATAACCCTTTCACGATCCGTGAAAATTGGACTTAGTGGATCAAAGTGGTTTGCGAACCTCGTGTACTTCTTTCCAGATATATTAGTTAAAAGGTATAAAGGAAATCCAAGGGTGAACCTAAATATTAATGTGAACACTCGGCCAGGTGGATTATTAAGAATCTTTGAGTACATCCTAACTTTTGACTTACGTTTAGGAATGTAAACTTCGTCGTTATCAAGTGAATTTGTGTTGGCATGATGATTTCTATGGCTGTATTTCCAAGAGAAATAAGGAGTGAAGAGGGCAGTATGGAGAATGAATCCAATAGTGTCATCAATCCACTGGAACTCGCTAAAGGCGTGGTGACCACATTCATGACCAATTACCCATAGGCCAGTTAGGATGCTAGCTTGGCAAAACCAGTAAACGGGCCAGGCTAAGTAAACTAGATAAGTAGGAAGGACAGGAATGTATGTGTTGGCAAGGAAGTAGAAGACATAGGCAATAATGAGATCATGAACAACATAGTAAGATGAACGTATGACAGATCGCTCAAAGCAATGGGTTGGGATTGCTTTCTTTAGATCACTTAATGAGAATGGTGGATCAACTGGGACACGTTGGAGGATCTTATCCCCCTCAGATGGATCCGACATCCGACCACCTGCACCCATGTTTTTGATATCTGATTAACCTGCAAATATATCTATATTAATATAAGATATTTGTAAACTATAATTAGAGTGAGAATGTAATACGAAAATATCAACTTCAAGGAAAGAAAGAAGACCTCAGAGAGAAGTGATAATGCGGTGAGCTAGTTTTCTTTTGTGCTGATGATTCTCTTTAAGGCTTCTCATGCTTTTATAGTATAAACATTTTCCTGAAGTTTAGTTCCCTTGGTATGTATCATTATTGCCATTAATCAATTCTGCCAGCTTTCCACGTGAAACTTAATTATCTACTGAATTATTTATACAAAATTGCACTAGTGGATAAAAAATCACTACTATCGTTTAAGATGTATAAACACCCTTTAAAAAATCCCGTTCCGTTATTAAAGGCTTTATAAACAACCTTTGTTGATAAATTTTCATGTTCGCTAGTATTTGATTATCTATTAATAACAACTATACAGTATTTTTTTTTTCTTTTTTCTTTTTTTTTATCTCAACAAGTCACATAAACTTTCACTTAAATGGATCGATAGTTCAAATATTTATACAATTTTCTTTTATTAATACTCCAATATTCACGGTACCAATAGTAGTTAATAACGGCTTAGGTAGCCATATATAGTAGTTGATAACGGCTTATGCATGTTTCTTGATTGTGGTCTATAAGATAAAAAATATATTTATAGTTTCATTATTATAAGGTTCTTGATTGCAACATATGGTACTTACATTTTGACGCTTACAAAAGCTTTAAGATTTCAAGCTTTTTGAATAAGGACCGATGCATTTGCTTTGATTATGGTTTATTGCCAGAACTAATTTGATCATTGTTTGGACTAATTATGTGCCTAAGAGGCTAAGAGTTGCTGTATGTTATTCATTTCTCCTTTAGATTTTAATTATATAATATATCTATAAAATATATAGAACATGAGTTACGTGGTGATACTTAATAATCAATATTGCTAATATAAGGCAGGTTTCATCAAATTTCACGGATAGATCTTCATTGCTTTTACGTACTAAAAATATTACTCCAAGTTTCATGCCCTTCCAGTCACGTTCCAATTCATATAATTTAAACATGCACACTTAAAATCATGACGTGATTCTTATAAGATTTTTTGTAACTCTTTATTTTGGCCGGAATCAAGCAATATCAGAAATGTCAACCAGGATCTTGCACATGGCTACTTAAAGTATACTCCTAATTTGGTTAAGATATACAAATATAGAAATAATAAAAAAATAAAATTAAAAAGCTCAGATCTCACCATGACATCTTGCGATCGATCTATAGATCTAGTACACATTAAGTTTTGGTTCTTATACTTATACAGAAGTACTGTTTTATAACTTGTCTACTATTTGCAGTATAAAATAAGTTACAAAATGAGTTCAGGTGGCCGTGCCAGAGAAAAACGTAACTCAGCCAGTGAAGTTGTGAAACGAGCCCCGTCTTCAATTCCACCATTCACTCTCGGTGATATAAAGAATGCCATACCACCCCACTGTTTCAGATCAAATCTTCATCTTGTAGAAATCATAAGAAATACCGAAAATTTATTATTCAAATTCACTAAACAAATGAGAATACATCGAGAATAAACAAACCTAACCCTAAACTAGACGGGCCTAAACAACAGGTCGGGCCTATAGGCCTTATTAGCTAACATGCTCTCTCAAACTCGCAAGGCTGCAGCGGTAAACATTAAGAGTTTGTCACAAAAAAAAAAAAAAAAAAATGTAAGTGATAAACAAATAGAATAGCGGAAAGTAAGAGTGCAAACTCGGTCTTAGACGGAGTCTCAATCCGATGCAATCCAAACTGTAACAGGGCGATAATAGTCAAATCTGAAACAGATATACCAAAAAGTCATTGCAAAACCAAAGTCAGAGCAACATAAATATGGAGATGAACGAGAGTAGAACAAGTAGAACCAGCTGCAGAGCACAGAAGAGTAGAGCCACACAAATACGGAGAAGAACCAGAACAGATTCAGGCACGTAATGCAGACAGACACATGGAGAGCCACAGTAGAGCCAAACGTAACCAAATGTAGAACCAGACATAATCAAGTGAAATCGGGCAGAACCAAAATATGTTGTTGACGTCAAGATGCTACAAATAACTATTCAAGATATAGTCACTATAACATCACCAACACCAATGCAAAACCAAGTATAATCAAAACCAATCCTCAAATTCATCAAATATCGAAGCCAATACCAACTCCATAATCAAATTATAACCCTTACAAAACCTATAAACGAGATAATGCAAGTAGATGCAAAGTCTCTTCAACGTGGATTCCGATACAAATACCGGTATCAATAATTTTCCAATCTCCCAAACTTAATCAAACAGAATTGCAAAATCTAAATACTTCTAAGCTTTATCTGTGTCGGATCACATAATAAACAAAACTAAATAGTCAAATTAAGAAATTCTTAACAACTGACACCACCGAGACCAAACAAAAACAATATGCAGGTTTCATCAAATTTTAAGGATGATAGTAATATATTCTTCATTGTTATGTAACTAAAAATATTAAGTTTCATGCCCTTCCAGAAGCCAGCCACGTTCCAATTCATTTAATTTAAACGCACGAGTAGCACGGTGATACTTAAAATCATGACATGATTCTTATAAGATTTTTTATAACTCTTTATTTTGGCAGGAATCAAGCAATATCAGAAATGTCAACTAGGATCTTGCACATGGCTACTTAAAGTAATAAGTATGATATACTCCTAATTTGGTTAAGATATACAAATATAGAAATAATAAAAAATAAAATAAAAAAGCTCAGATCTCACCATGACATCTTGCAATATATAGATCGAGTACACATTAAGTTTTGGTTCTTATACTTATACAGAAGTACTGTTTTATAACTTGTCTACTATTTGCAGGAAAAAATAAGTTACAAAATGGGTTCAGGTGGCCGTGCCAGAGAAAAATGTAACTCAGACAGTGAAGTTGTGAAACGAGCCCCATCTTCAATTCCACCATTCACTCTTGGTGATATAAAGAACGCCATACCACCCCCACTGTTTCAATCGATCCTTGATCAAATCTTCATCTTATCTTTTTGTCCACTTATTTTTTTCTTTCTTGTTTTATTACGATGCTGCAACCTATATTGCCCCCCTTCAGACACCTTTTTCCTACGTGGCATGGCCCATTTATTGGATCCTCCAAGGTAGTGTCCAGATGGGTTTGTGGGTTATTGGCCATGAGTGTGGTCATCAAGCTTTTAGTGAATATCCATGGTTGAATGACACTATTGGCTAATTCCTACACACTGGTATGCTTGCTCCTTATTTTTCATGGAAATATAGTCACCGTCGTCACCATTCAAACACTGCTTCACTCGAGAAAGATCAATCTTTCATCCCAAGAAAGAAGTCTAGCCTAAACGCTTCTGCAAGAATTCTTAATACCCCACCTGGCCGTCTTTCTAGGCTTATAATTTTATGTACTTTAGGCTGGCTCCTGTATATCTGTTTTAATGTTTCGGGCAGAAAGTATCAGAAATTTGCCAACCATTTTGATCCAAAGAGTCCAATTTACAGCGATCGTGAGCGATTCCAAATACTCTTAACTGACGTTGGACTTTTTGTAACAAGTTATGGGCTCTACAAAGTGGCCTTGGTACAAGGTTTCACATGGCTAGTGTTGATATACTTTGCACCTTTGGTTATCGTCTATGGATTCCTGGCTGTCATCACTTGGCTGCAGCACACTCACCGATCACTACCTCACTATGACTCCACTGAGTGGGACTAGTTGAGAGGAGCACTGTCTACAATAGACAGAAATTATGGCATCTTAAACACAGTTCTTCATCACATGACCGACACACATGTAGCCCATCATTTGGTGTTCACTATTCCTCATTATCATGCCATGGAAGCAACAAAGGCAATCAAACCAATTTTAGGAGAATACTATCAGTTTGATGACACCCCAATAATCAAAGCACTGTGGAGGGAAGCAACTGAGTGCTTTTTTGTTGAGTCTGATGAAGGCGAAGACAACAACAAAGGTGTCTATTGGTTCAATAATAAGATGTAAAGCTTTTTTTTAAGGCATTTTATTAATAACAAAATAACAATCTAGTAAGAAACTAGAAACAAAATATATAAGACGTAAAACTAAAAGTTGTAATCGGCATGAATCATTCTGCTATGCAAATTAACATGCCTTGTAGTTATTGTGTTGTTCTTAATATATAAAAGTGTAATTACAATAACGTGACAGAATGTAAACTTGTGATATTTGCAAAGTAGAGGTATTGATATGTTGGATTGGGAGTTGATCAATGAATGGTGCCCGTTACTGAATCAGCAAACGACACTTTTTTTTATTGTTAGTTCATAGTTGATTGAGTTGGTTATTTGGTGATTATTTCATCATGAGTTCAGTGTATCTATCTTTTGGAATCTAGCCCTTTGGCAATAAAAGCTGTCGATATCAAGTTTTTTACAGAACTATTTTGCACAGAACAAGAAAAACTCAAATCCTTTTTAAAGTTGGCAAATTTTTTCCTAAACAATTCTCCACAAAAAAATTTACAAAACAATTTGACCTTTTACTTGTTTCCATTGTAACCCAACCCCCGATTCTCTTCTTCTAAATGGAAATTAAAAAATTATGTTAACGCGGTTTTGTAAGTTTTCTAACTCTTTTGTGGAGATAAAAAGCTCTTCCAAATTTCGACAAATTTAAATATAAACTAGCTAGCATATATTTTCTCCAACTAAGCATTTAGTACGTGTTTGTAACTTTGTATACTGAGATGACTCTCAAAAGTTTTATAATACAAAAAACCTCTTGCGAATTTCGACAGAATTCAGAGATAAATTAAACTAGCATAAATTTTCTCCAACCAAGCGCACCACCTTAGTGTTTGTATACTGAGATGACTCTCCTAAAGAGTTGCTATCTGTCGTATGATCATTCAGGTAAGTGTTCTTCAAGGTCTGCGTTAGCATGTATTGATAGAACCCATTGGTTGGTTGTCTATTGGTATGTTCTGCTACTTCAGTTAGGATTCTTTGGGAACTTCGCAATCCTGTTGCATGTCATCATTTCAGTCGATCAAGATAATGAGTCTTATGAGTTAGTTATACAGGAGTATAGTTTAGGGAACAGATTGTTACAATAAAATAGAACTACATTACTAATATAAATTGATTGTTTTTTAGTGGATGCATGAGATAAAAATGGAATTATCTTGGGAAAGTTATCGAACAATCATATATGCAATTCAAGACTTTAACTTAACCATGCATTTACAGCAACATTCAGCAAAATACATGAATTTGTTTTTCTTGCATTATCCTTACAAGAAAAAATCACACCATGCATCCTCTTTAAACTACACAGAAAACATTACAATTGTGCGGTTGAAAATATTTGTTATTGTAACCAAAACTCAAGTACATTTATTAAAGCCATCTCTAACTACTGTAGTTGCTAAGATTATAGTTCATATTTTGAAACCTGGCTTGACCCCGCTTGTTTTTGTTGGGTCAATTCAGTGCCCAATGGTCTATGACTATAATTTGAATATAAATTAGTCTAAGTAAAGAAGACTCGGTCTGATGGGTTAACCCTTGTCGATTGAAACCCGACGGGTCAATTCGAGTTAACATTTAGCCAAAACCCAACCACGAAGGACTCGAGTAATTGCTAAATGTTAATTAAAAAAAAAAAAAAAAGTTACTGAAAGATCATAGCGAAAATACCCGGTGATATGTAGTGATCGATGCGTAACTATAAGCTAGCATGAGATTATCATTAACAACCATCAATGCTCTAGTAACAGAAGCATACAACTAACACAACAAATAAACAAATCGCTAAAACATACTACAAGTTAATTCCTCAAAAAATGAGAGTATAATCTGCATCAAGTCATTTTACAATCGCGGCTCTACCGCTTCACCCTCATTCTCCTCTCTTAACCGTTTCACACCAACCGTCACTAACGCGCCAAATAAACTACTGGAACTAACACCATCACCACATCCATTTTCGCGCTTTAACGCGCCAAATAAATCCACTTCACCTTCCGATTTCGCGTAACTTGACATCATAACATAAATTCTATTACATAAACATTTCATCTCATTCAATTCCTTCCTAGACCTCTCATTTTCTTTCCTCAACCTCTCATTCTCGCTTATTAACTCCGCGTTACTTATCGCCTTTTCACCGGAACTGCTCGGAGTCACCGGAGATATTTTCCAGCGTTGGATATCGGATAACAGACTCTTCTCGCCTCTTCAAAAACAATCGTTTGCGAACTCGAATCAATCAGGTACGACCTTCTTAAAACCCTAATTATAACAGAAAAAGGTTAAACCATTAAAAAACCATTATATTTATAAAATTTATAAAAATTAACAAAATGTGACTTACATAAGTGTTTAATTGACGAATAAAGCTGGAGAAGTTATTATGCTTAAAGTATTTGGGAAGCAAATGGTTAGCGAAATCGCTAGGGCTCAAACGATGAAACTAGATCCGTCGTCGTTCCATGAGATGACGTCATCGATTAAGTTGTCATCAACTAGTTTATAAGTTTTGGTCAAGAACGGCGGTCGAATTGATCCAGCTGCAGGTGGTGGCGTTGATGAGTCGCCGGTGCTCCGGTCTAGCGGCGTTGATAAAACCGGATCCGTCATCGATGAGATGACATCATCGACTAAGTTGTCGTCTACTAGTTTATAAGTTTCCTTTGGAAAGTGATTACCGATTTTAACTAATATCCGGTACAATTATCTATGCCCAACAACTGGGAAAACCACCAAATTAAAGACAAGAAAAACCTTTTCTATCCATCTTTTGTCAAAATTGAGATGGTGACTCAAGTATACTAATATCTTATTGTTTCGTCCATACTAACCAAGTTACCGGTAGATGGATTTCGACTTCATTAACTAAGATTAAATTTTCGAAGGAGGATATTATATTCCATACTACTGCCCAAGACGATTTCAGAGAAAAAAAAATGAAAGAAACTGCTAGCAAATGCAGAAAGGAAAATACTAGATCCACCTAAGGTTTACAAAATTTCAGTCACTCGCTGACGTGGCAGAGTGCTGATTGGTTGGTTTTCTGTGGGCCACAGAAAATCAACCAATCAGCACTCTATCACGCCAGCGAGTGGGTGAAATTTTGTAAACTTTATGTGGGTGTAACACACCTCATGCAGAAATCATGAGAAGTTGACACGACTTGAACTTTTTGAGCTGAAAGAGAAATAACTGTTGAACTCCATAACAACCACATATCCGTCACAATCATAGCTTCACTGATTTTTAGTCATGTCCCTGATATTTAACGGCTTAATAAAGTTAAACATCGTCTCTGTGTTTCTGAAGGAGGTATCTCATTGACTATAATTGTACATGACAGACTTGACTTTACGGTAGTAATTAAATTTCTCAGCGAAATTCAGATTAATTACCATATTCGTCTCAATAAACATTAGCAAATATCCATGAAATAATTTGTATGCTTTCTTTAGGTTTTACCCCATAATAATTAGGCATTTATGTTGTTCCATATGGAAAAAAGGAAATCTAAAACTACTAATGATTGAATAACAAATTAAAGAACAAAAACAAATCTAGTTGGGTCAACTTTTTTTTTTTTTTTTTTTTTTTTTTTTTTGATCTTTTGAACGGTAATTATTTATACTCACTATGGTGAAGCAAGAAATTAGAACATTTGCACTATCAACTCCTTTCATGCCCATTTAGGTGGTACAAGTCTCTTTTGCTAATTAAAAAAAGGTATGTACACAGAATTAGAAGTTACGAGGAAAGTTTATTAGAAAATTTACATATATATGCCACAACATAATTAAAATATGGATGGTTCAGCCAAGGAACAACCCGTAATATCTTCGGGACAACTTATTATACAGACGAGTGATCACAATTTATAGTACAAGTGCACTGAGACGAGTGATCACAATTTATAGTACCAACATACACCTTTGTGACTTATTATACAGACTACAAAGTTGAACAGTTTAAGCATACAAGTGCACTGAGACGAGTGATCACAATTTATAGTACCAACATACACCTTTGTGACTTATTATACAGACTACAAAGTTGAACAGTTTAAGCATACAAGTGCACTGAGACGAGTGATCACAATTTATAGTACCAATATACACCTTTGTGATTGCTATTTTCATCTGGCTCAATGTAGATGCATTCCTTGGCTTCTCTCCACACTGCCTTGAAAATTGGAGTCCTATCGATCTTATAAAACTCACCCAAGACAGGATTGATCGCATCCCTTGCCTCCTTTGCATGATAATGTGGAATGTATGAGATCAAATGATGCAAGACGTGAGTATGGGTAACGTCATGGAAAACCCTATTGAGGAATCCAAAGTCCCTGTCGATTGTTGATAATGCCCCTCTAATCCAGTTCCATTCTGTGGAATCATAATGAGGCAAAGAGAGATGGGTGTGGTGCAAATACGTGACCAAAATAAAAAAGATATGTACACCTAGCACCGGTAGTAGATATATGCAAGTTACCCAAGCAGCGCCTTTTGCTGCTACAAGAAGTTTAATTGCATAAAAAAGGCCAATAAAACCAATATCCGATACAATAACCATAATCCTTTCACGATCCGTGAAAATTGGACTTAGTGGATCAAAGTGGTTTGTGAACCTTGTGTACTTCTTTCCAGATATATTAGTTAAAAGGTATAAAGGAGATCCAAGGGTGAATCTAAATATTAATGTGAACACTCGACCGGGAGGATTATTAAGAATCTTTGAGTACATCCTAACTTTTGACTTACGTTTAGGAATGTAAACTTCATCGTTATCAAGTGAATTTGTGTTGGCATGATGATTTCTATGGCTGTATTTCCAAGAGAAATAAGGAGTGAAGAGCGCAGTATGGAGAATGAATCCAATAGTGTCATCAATCCACTGGAACTCGCTAAAGGCGTGGTGACCACATTCATGACCAATCACCCATAGGCCAGTTAGGATACTAGCTTGGCAAAACCAGTAAACAGGCCAGGCAAAGTAAATTAGTGAAGTAGGAAGGACAGGAATGTATGTGTTGGCAAGGAAGTAGAAGACATAGGCAATAATGAGATCATGAACAACATAGTAAGATGAACGTATGACAGATCGCTCAAAGCAATGGGCTGGGATTGCTCTCTTTAGATCACTTAATGAGAATGGTGGATCAACTGGGACACGTTGGAGGATATTATCCCCCTCAGATGGATCCGACATCCGACCACCTGCACCCATGTTTTTGATATCTGATTAACCTGCAAATGTATCTATATTAATATAAGATATTTGTAAACTATAATTAGAGTGAGAATGTAATACGAAAATATAAACTTCAAGGAAAGAAAGAAGACCTCAGAGAGAAGTGATAATGCGTGAGCTAGTTTTCTTTTGTGCTGATGATTCTCTTTAAGGATTCTCATGCTTTTATAATCAATTCTTCTGCAAGCTTTCCACGTGAAACTTGATTATCTGTTAGAGGTGGCAGGGCGGGAACGGGCTAGAACGGGCACGGGCTAAACCGGCACGGGTCAAACGGACACATGTTATACAAATCGTTTTATAAAAGACCAAAAATGACGAAATAAATTCCTTAAACGTAATACTTTATTTATATTTAAAAAAAATATACTATATATATAAGTTTTTCTTTATAAACGATTATAATGTTCTCCAATTAACAAAAAAATGTGCCCGTTATTACCCATTTAACTTTTAAATGGGCTAAATATACTCATTTCAAAAAAAATGAAGGGGCTAAATATGTCAAAGTCTTTTACAAAGTAGACGAAATTAGCCAATTTTTTTTATTTTTGGCATAAATTGACACCTCTGTATGTTATATGTACAAAATGCACTAGTGGATAAAAAAATCACTACTATATACAGTATTGTTTAAGATGCAAAACACCCTTTAAAAGATCCCGTTCCGTTATTAAAAGCTTTATAAACACCCTTTGTAAGTTGATAAATTTTCATGTTCGCTAGTATTTGATTATCATTAATAACAACTATACAGTATATTTTTTTTATCTCAACAACTCAACAAGTCACATAAACTTTCACTTAAATGGATCTTTCAAAATCGATTGTTCAAATATTTATACGATTTTCTGTTATTAATACTCCATTATTAACGGTAGCAATAGTAGTTAATAATGGCTTAGGTAGGGATATGCCGATATATCTATACTAATATAGTATAAAATATTTAAGTTGTAGGCTCCATAAAAAATTAAGATAAGTAGTTTCAATTATGTAGTGACATGTGTTGCTTCTCAACTAAAAAATCAACTTTATTTTCAAATTGAAACATGTTTTTATCTATTTATATTTTTAATAATCTAATTTCACCATATTTTAAAATCCACCCTTCTAACACCGTGGAAAAATAAACGTCAAGATTCTCACTTTTTGTAGTAGTGTTTCTAAAATTTTATGCTCTTTAATTCAACACCCATTTTGTTATATTTTTATAAGTTTGTTTTTACATTTTTAATGTGTTTATTTTGATTCAAAATTTTACAATTTTAACATTTATTTGAATCAATACAAACTTGATTTGTCAAAATTATAACTTTTGGGGAAGTGTTTGACGGGTAAAAAATTGTGTTACGAGAACCGAGAAACTCAAACAAACACATATACGCTCGGAGTATTATGTAACGAATTCACTAAGCGGGTACGAAATTGTGAGAGATTTTGGATTAGCAATTCGTTCACTATATTTATAATATAACTATTTTTTTTCGCCGCTGTGCGCGGGTATCAAACTAGTAGTAGTTAATAACGGCTTTTATTATGCATGCATATATGTTTCTTGATTGTGTGGTCTATAAGATAATATATATATATATATATATATATATATATATATATATATATATATATATATATATATATATATATATATATAAGGTTCTTGATTGCCACATATGGTACTTATATATATATATATAAGGACCGATGTATTTGCCTTGATTATGGTTTATATGATTTCACATTTTATAATGACTTAATGACATCTAATAGCAATGAACTTTCTCAAATTTCACATAATAGTTATGAACGCAATAAAATACCATAATACTCATCAAACTTTTAAATTTTAGCTCGATATCATATTTTTACTTACGTGGCATGACCGGCAACCGGCTACACCGGTTAAATTGCATACATGGATTTATTTATTTATTCTTTAAATTAATTATGTGAAGTTAGTTGTTTCAAAATACCCATCAAACTTTGTCAAATGTTTCAAAATACCCATCAAACTTTTTTCAGATGTTCACTTATCATACATGAATCCAATATGACATGAATCATAACGGTGCAAATTTATGACGTGGCATATATATTTGTCGTTGACGTGGATTTTGGAGGTAAAAAACGAGTTTTTGTTGATATCAACACAAAATAAACAAAGTTTGGTGGGTGTTGTGGTATTTTATTGAGTTCATAACTGATATGTAAACATCTGAGAAAGTTCATTGTTATTAGATGCCATTAAGACTCTTATAATTGCCATTGGACTAATTATGTGCCTAAGAGGCTAAGAGTTACTGTTTGTTATTTAATTCTCCTTTAGATTTTAATTATATAACATATCTATAAAATATATAGAACATGAGTAAAGTGGTGATATGTGTTACATTATTATATCTAATATAGAGTGTCGAAAATGAAGCGTCATATGTCGTTTTGATTGGCGTTTTATTGACCCAGCCAACTGCTGTTGTCCAAGTCCGATATCTTAGCCTGTTTCTTTTTTCTTTTCTTTTTTTTTTCGTTGATATTAACGACGCTACCGACTATATTCATAGTTATCTTCTCTGTGTCGGGGTTCGGTTCAAGATAATTCTCGACCTTCGCACTGTTCTTTGACGTTGGGTTTCCGATTAGATCAAAACAAAAATCAATTTCGGCCTTGCAGGTATGTGTTTTTCAAATATTTCGTTGGGGTTACGATGGTGTTCTGAGTTTTGAGTATGGTTTTTTATGAAAATTTTATATCTTCTTGATGTTTGGTCGATTGATTATTCATATGGTGAGTTGTGGTTGTGGGTTAAGGCTTATTGACTTATATAGTTCTTTGTGCTACAAGGTCACGCTTTGAAGTTTTTTAATTGATGATGTATTCTTTTTAATTAATAATCAGATTGTGGTTTAGTTTTAACTGTGTTTAATTTTGTGGAAGGAAACAAAAAAGGCGGTTCATGCGGTTATTAGATTTTATGATGGAGAAGAAGCGGGTTCTTTGTTTAACCTAGTAGATTTTGTAAGTTTGTTAACCCTAATTTTGTTGCCCTTTTTTCAAGATTATTATTATTATTTATTTATTTATTATTATTATCACCTATCTATAAACATATAAGATTGAGTCCTAAAATTTAATGTGGAGGCGTCAAGATTGCATAGAGTACAAGTTACCTAATGCTCGGAATTAAATGCATAAAATAGAGATTCATTATGCGGAGGCTTCATGCGTAAGTACCTTGATTTAATGTTCATGCTTAAGTGGTAAGTACATATGAGCTATATTTAGTGTTTCAAATGTAAATGATTGAAACCATACGAAGTGTTGCTAGCCTTTATTTTCATTTAATCATTTGCTCCTTTCATTTGCCTTCAAATAAATGTACAAACCCTTCAACCACCATCATTGAATACTATAAATAACACCATTTGCTCTTTGTTAATGATGTGTGTGTGTGTGTGTGTGAAACTTTAATTTGTGTGTAGTTTGATGATTTTGTATGAATCACATGTTTGATGTTAGTTTATTATTGTTTGTGTGTAAATTCAGTGCAGCACCAACTAACCAATTTTCTTTTGATCTCTACTTTTTGTTTCTAGGCACATGATGAGAATGAAATGGATCGCATGCTAGCAATTGATGGCATTGAACTCATTGGCATCAATAACCGTAACCTTGGTATGTACCACATCTGTTTTTATGGCTCAGGATTTATGAATTAACAAGCTTGCTAATTAGATAAATAGTTTTGAAATAGATATTGATGTGATCATTTTTTTTTTTTTCATTCAATAGTTTTTCCATATTTTTTCTTATAGTGTGATAAAGTTCTTTTTAGTGTAGCTTCTCACCTATAGAATTGAATTTAGTTGGTTAATGTAAAATTTCTCCGTCCAATGAAAGTGTACTATGCATATTAATGTTACGTGCAATGGTTCATGTAGAAATATTGACTTGATTAACGCAAGGGGTATACATGCAAAGGTAAGAAAATGGTTAACTTTCTTGCATGTGAAGTCGATTAATAGTCCAGCTTTGAAATTTATGGAAGACAAATGGATGTGTTGTTGCCTGAGAAGGAACCGAGGGTTAGATCTTCTAACCTATTTTAAAATTTTGGGTTGGTTAGTAGTTTATTAATGTTATTCTTGAAGGTATTGATAAGTGGTTAGTGACGCTAACGGGGTATATCAAGATGTTGATAACAAAACAAAGTCGAAGATGGAGACGGAGTGGATAATATCTCTACATTTATGAAATAACTGTCAAAAAATTAGGCATGCAATAAAATGAAAATCATATGTAAACAAGGTTTATAATTAGTGTGACAAAGCTTTGATGAATATTACTGGTGGCTTGAATCTTGCTTTTATTTTTTATCCTTCCACTTAAGCAGTTTAAGAGGTTGCAATATATCCACCCCATGACATTAGAAATAATACAAAATCAAAGTTGAATTGATGGAAAGTATAACTAGACAAAATTAATATTTTGAGAATTTATCTTAATCTATGTTTTTTGATAGGGATTTGAGGGTCTCTTTACCAATGGTTACTATATGGTATTAATTAAAGTTCACAAATTATTTGTTTTAATTTTGATCTTACAAATATGTATAAAATTTGATGTTGTTATTCATGAAAAGATGAGTTTTGGTATGTTGGTAGGGACATGAAAGTGAGAATGTGTCGTAATTAGTGGAAAGGGGTAATCTTAGGCTCCATTTTTTGTGTCGAATTCATTTTAATGTGGAGTAATCAAGATACTCAAAATGGAGTCCCATTGCATATAGTACAAGATAGCTAATGCTCGAAATTCATTGCAGCCTCATAATAACTATACAATCATGAAAGGAGATGAAGTGCAAGGGTTGTCCGAATTGATCACATGGCATTTAGTATAGAATTAAAGTCGGTTAGATGAAGTGCAAGGGTTGCGAAAGGTTGCAAGAATAACTAATGATATAACCTAATTCATGCCTATATAAACCGGCCAAAATCACATTTAGTATGTACATATTCACACATCTTTTCATTGATTGTTGGTAGCGGTATGTAAATTCTCTTTTGCAACATTTTGGATATGATTCACACATCTTTTAGATCTTTGTAATTAACTCGGCCTTCTTTTTTTCTTAAATTAGTTATCATACGCAGGTACCATGAAACTCACACAAGATAATGCATGCTCAGATAAATGGAACCAAATATTGGGATACCAACTATTTTCTTTGTTTCATACATATTTAGGTGATTGTTATAGATAAACATATATATAGATATATGTATTATGTTAATGCATTTTCATATACAAGTAATTTATATGCGTTTTCTATTGATGTAGCTCACATGTGCGAATTGATTCAAGAAAATGTGCATGAGCATGTATGTAAAGCAACATTTAAATGGTTAAATGATACTTTTTAGCATGATTAGTTTATGTAAGTAGTTGCTTTCGAATGCTCTTTGATAAATATTAGAATGAATTTTTTGTGTGCAATTGAATTATTATTTAAAAGAAATAGGTTTGCACATCGCAAAGTGTTTTCTTTTTCTATATGTAGAATCATTAGTAAGAAACCAATATTTACGCCCATTAAATGAGTTTGCCATAATAGCAAAATACAACATATTAAAAATATCACATTGAGTAACGAATAGAAAGGAAAAAATACATAATTTTGACTTAAAGCCATTTGTAAATTATAATATCAAACAAAAAAGTTGATGTAGAAAACTAGAAGGGAGTTAAATAGTTTACCATTTAAAATCTTTTTAACTTGTTTAATTATCTTTTGAAACTTTCCGTTTTGATCAAAGATATATATACACAAACACAATATATAACATGCAAGTATAAAGAAAGAAACGATCAAACCACAACAAGAGTATTTATCGTGGTTCGGCTACAATGACTCTTTTTCCTTGCCCTACGTCCACACCCCGAGTATCCAACTCGAGAGTTTCTTTCACTAGTCAACAAGCTCCTTTCACCGGCGGAGAAAACCTTACACGTCGCTTATACACGTTTATCTACACTAAGCTAGATGTCGAGTTCTTTTACAAGGGTACAACTACTCCCGTTAGTTCTTTTACAAGGGTACAACAACTCCTGTCACACTTTGTATTTTGAGGAATAAAATACTAACTGGTCACTACTGAAAATACACAATCAAATGAAGTGTAAACTATTCAAGTCTACACAATGCTAAGCTAACAAGTCTTGCAACGTTGTGTTGAATACTTGTAACTTTTTATGAACTCGTGAATCTCTTTGCTACAAAAAGAAACTTCACATATGAGATGTTAAAGGGTTAGATGAAAGAATGAATGAATGTGTGAAAATATGATGTAGAGTGATAAGCCAAAAATCAAACTTGTGGCTTAGTATTTATAGCAAAACCTTCTGCAAGCCTGGCGGATATGGCGGAACCCTCAGATGGGTTCCGCCCGTGTACCCCCAGGGTTCCGCCGGGCTTGCATTTGGTTTTGCAATAAATCTTGCAAACCAAACAATGTCACATCTCATTACACCTAGTCAAACACAAAACTTATGCAAGCAAACATATGGTTAGTCAAACACACTTTCTTTTCATAAATGTATATTGACAAAACTTGCCATAAATATGATGTGACATTTCTATTTTAAGAAATAAAAAGTGTTGTGTTTTATGAAATGTAAAATGTAGCAAATGTCTAGTTATGCAAGTTTTTAAAACTAAGATTATGATTTACTTAGAAACTAAAGTTTACATTTTGTCGTTAACAAAACTTAGCAAAGATCGTAAAATATAAATAACGTTTTTAGGCGATATTTGTATTAACAATCTCCCCCTTTTTGTTGATGACAAAACATAAACTTTGTTTTTAAGTAACTCACAAAATCTTAGTGTTTATAACTTAAAAAAAATTATATTAAACTTGTTTTACTTAAGTGATGAAAATCATATTAAGTTTTAACGTTTTAATATATTTCTCCCCCTTTTTGTCGAAACAAAAAGTAGAGTGGCGAAACGGAAGTAATGCACATGTTCCCTCTTGGTCGATACTCCCCCTAAAAGGAGTGCCAAGATGGGAAACATGGATTTTGATCCTACAAAAAAATTGGTTAGTTGGTGATATATATAATCAAGCTTGTAGTTACCACACACATTGCAACCACAATGACAACTTAAAAATGATCAACCAACAATGCAAGTAAGTAAATAGAAAAGATATCATTTCAAGTAAAATTTGACTTTTACAAGTCAAAGACAAGAAATGGGAAAGATCCTCCTACTTCAAAAGGAAAACTAAAAATAACCAAGAAAATAAAAGAAAATCAAATCCTATTTTCCTAAATGGGGCAAAAGGCCTCCAAATGTTGTCTAGGATTTGTTTGGGTGAGAAAGAGCATCCAAACGTTCTATGACGTGTTGGAATGCAAAGCGGATTTCGTCTTGGAATTGGTGAAGCAACAATTTGATGCTTTCACCCATTTTCAACATTTGCTCACAATGTGAGCAAACATGGGGATGATTGGGTGGAAATGGGTTGGTGTTGGTTTCTTAGTTTGAGGATGGGTTGGTTTTTGGTTCTTGGGTGGAGGATGGGTTTGGGATAGAGTCAACCAAGGTGGTTTGAAATTCCATTGCTTGATGGAGGTGATTTTCGACCATGCTTTGGATTTCCTCATAGGAAGGAAAGAAAGACTCAAAGATTTGAGCTTGAGAATGTGGTGGAGTTGGGTGATCATGGTTTTCAAAATTTGGTTCTCCATAAAGAGGACCATGGATGTCATGGTAGATAGGGTGAAATAACAATGGTTTGGGTTGTTGGTACACTTGTTGTGGTGGTTGGTTGTGGTTAAAATGCTCATTTTGGTCATTTGCAAAAGGTGGTAGTTGTGTTGGTCTTGGTGGAAGATCATTGAGATCTTGGACAAAAGGATGTGGTGATGTTGGAGGAGACCCAAATAACTCCATAGGTTCAAGTTTTGGTAATGGTGATGGTGATGGAGTTTTGGATGGCTGGGTTGGAGCACTTGGTGGAGTTGGGTCAATGGGTGATTTTGTTGGTGGTGGAGTGAGCTCATTGGGTTCATTGGGTGATGGAGATGGAGATGCAAGGTTTAGAAAATGTTCATTTTTGATTGGTGAGGTGAATTCATCAGAGGATGAGGAGCTTAGGTTGATGGATTGGGTGGACCAAAGTGGTTTGCCACTTATCCGGGCGGTTTTCCGGACGGGTCTTGATGGTTGAAAGGTGATAGTTGACTTAGTCATGGTTAAAATGGTTTAAAAGATCAGAAATTGTGATGGAGAAGGTGTGATTTGATAGTGTTTAGGATGGTTTAATTTATAGTGATAAAGGAGTGTGGGAAGGAGTGTTTGGATTTGATGTTAGGCCATACAAAAATGGAGGTTCCTAATGATTTGGAAGACTAATTGTGGGTTGTCATATCATGGAAGTCAATCCAATGAAAATGGTGAAGTGAGAAGACAAGATTTGCACTAAATGCTTAGTGGTTTTGGCAAACTTATTGAAGGATATGTCTCAGGGATTTCAAGGAACCATTGGAAGGGTTCCTTCCTTTATGTGTGAAGGTTCCTTGAGGTGGTTATGGCAATTTTTGAAATTTGGCGGGAAATGGTTTTGTTTGAGTTATAAGGAATGAGAGGTACCCTATTGTGCTTAACACATTGCAGGAAATTAGTTTCTATCTAAAAGGATGGTATTTTGTTGATTGGATGTTGAAATGTTGAAAACTAAAAAAAATTATGCAGGAAATCTGGCGGAACCTTCAGGATACACAAGCGGAACCCGTGTGAGGGTTCCGTCCGATCCCTTGGGCCATTTATGGGTTGCCCAGAAATTACACTGGCGGAACCCATTCTAGGGTGCTGCCAGATCCGCCAGACCTGAAAAACAATACAGTTCGCGATTTTGACCCGCGAGATGATTTTTAAATTTTCGAAAACTCCTAAAATAAAAAATATAATGCATATCTGGTTAGGAAATGCAAAAAATGGACATGTAAACACGCATACCATTAGACTTTGACCGGGGGTAGCGAATTTCACTATACTTAGTGAAAATTTCATAAACATGAAAATTTGACAACTTGCCAAAAGTTGTCTACCTGCATCATTGTTAGTTAATACATGTTCCAAATAGTATCACAAATTGTACCAACACACAAATACATCACAAACATTGTTTAAACGACCAAATTGTTCAAATAGCACCTAGTGCCAAACACTCCTACACACCCGCACTCATTGACGGTCAATCTTGTTCTTGAGCTTTCCAAGGAATCTTCCAAGATTCTTAAACATCCCCTTTGTTTGCTTGAACTCCGCCGACTCATTAGGAATATCCGAAAGTTGGGATAGGTATTCTAGAGGTGGGAGCCTAGAGTTGGGCAAAGAGTCATCTTCACTCATTGAGGAAGATGATGAAGAGGTAGGAGGATGAGGACGTTTTCCTTGGGCTTTGTAAACTCTCTTATCACTAAGTGGGACAAAGGTGTGTGGAATGAGAGAGTAGTCAAGACAAAGACCGTTTGGAGTTGGTGGAATGGGAGAGATGAACCTAAAGAGACGGGTCAAGAGCATTCCATAAGGCATAGCCGTTGTGCCATGCACGGGAATGTCGGCCATTCTCTTGGCCATGTAGTAGGCAAGGTTGAACGGTTGCCTAACGGACAAGGAGTAGAGCATGTAGCAAAGGCAAAGATTTATATGATCTCGGTTTCCTATTGTGCTAATGACATTGGCTCTAAGTACTTCCTCCCATTTCTTGAATTGGGGCTTGAGTTCATTAAGTTCCATTCCATACGGGTCCTTATCAACCTCATTTCCTGAACGGGTTCTCCTAGTGTTGGTTGTCCTAACAAAGAGGGGGTTACGAAGTTCATATTTGGACACAAGAGGGGTGTCATAGGGATGGATGTGGTCAAAGAGTGTGTCAAGAGTTGAGAGGGAGTGCAAGTCGGCGTAGATGCAAGTACCACGGTTTGGGACAACTATGATTTGAGCAAACTCCTCAAGAGTGAAGGAGTATTGATGACCACTAGCCCTAAAGTTGATAGACATGCGACCATACTCATCCGTGGAGAGAGTGACGGATGCATAGAATTCTAGAATGAACCTAGGAC
>JARVZY010003536.1:0-30834 GCA_030686995.1 Artemisia argyi | reverse complement strand
CCACGTAAGCGTGTCTCGAAAAGGATTTGTCTTAGTAGAAATGTACCGTTTCGAGAAACTTTTTGTGGACTTGACCAGGCCAGGTAATAACTTCAAGATAGTCTAACTAGTGATGTAAGAGTGTCTCGAATCGGTCATGTTCACTGAAAGTGGATCAATTCAAAAAGTGCAAACTCCTCACGCATGTGCCAATTTCTTAATAAATCCATGGGCACATGTGAAGGGGGAGTCCTTCAAATGAAATGCGAAACTCTTAAAGTGTTAACAAAGTATGTTTCATTACCATAAACACTTTGAGAGATTTTCACAAATGGTTTAATGGCAACAATAGGATAGTCATGAAGTTATAAGGTGACTAAGGTTAGGAAAAACCGTCCTATGATCCGCCAGAGCCGGAGGGATCTACCCAAGGACAAATCCGATAGATTAGAATTAGAAGTCCTTAGGTATGATTGAAAAAAGGAGAAATGAGAAAGGAGAAAGAAGGGGTTGAAGAATTAAAAAGAAAAGCAAATGAAAGGGTGAAAAGAAATAGCCCTCCATATGTTCAACCTTAGGGCAGACACCGGGTTCAACTCATATGCTACTGGTTGTTGCTAAGGTGACACCGGTATTGAAGAAACGAAGTCATGGACCCAGTGACGCATTGCACTAAACCTTCTAGCCACTCAGGTATCTCTTAAAAGATATTTGTTTCATTCTCACGGGGAACCGGTGTAAACTATCAACGTATCTCTTAGAGATGGTTGATATTGAAGCAGGAGACCCATCCCTAGTCTTCGCATAGGAAAACTAAATGTGCACTTATCGAGTCTAGAGCCATGAGATTCATCAAAAGATCTCTTAGGATACACTTTCCTATGATTACACTTGTGTTCGCCAAAAAGGACACAAGTTGTAAGAGTCTTTTATGAGATCTACGGATCTTGCCTTATCTATCATGATGGTTACTATGTCTCAAACGATCTACAGTTGTGGGGTGATCTCCAGCGACTCACCTGAATCATTGATGTACTTAGGTAGATCTAGTAAGCCCTCTCGGGGGTATCTCGTTCAGGAACGGCCTTGGCAAGGGTTAGAGAGAGTTTTCACACTATGCTGTTAATGATCTCTAATTCCGAACCTCTAAGTACCAGATGCTTTATTGCTAACTGTTTTATGTAGGTACTGATGAATGTTCCTTGGAGAAAGACCGTTACCATCACTCAAAGATCCACATGCTCATACCCTACAAAGCTCTCTTCAAAGATCAAAGCTAAGCAAAGTTCAGAACATTTCTAAGTCAAAGTCAAAGAATCTACAAACTAAAGAAACAAAGATTAAAGTCAAAGAAAAGAGAACTTCACAAAGATTTAATGTCAAACAAAGTATGAGCATGTTGGAAAAGACGTAAAGACAACAGAGTAAAGATGTTGATCTAAGGCAAGAACAACCAAACGACAGTTATTCAGAGATCACAAAGCATGATTGGAACAACGGAACTAGCAAAACTATTACAACAAGACTCAAAGTTCAAAGAGAACAAGCTTCAAAGATCAAAGATCAAGGTCACAAAATAGAGATCTCAATGATCACCCTTAGGGGGAGATTGTTAGCATTAGAAGTGTTGATCATTTATGTAATCAAAGAGAGATCTCAATGATCGTCCCTTAGGGGGAGATTGTTAGCATTAAAAGTGACGATCATTATTAAGTCGACAAGTATTGTAATAGTTAAGTATTTTGGGCTATGGACTTGGTACTTATTAAGTATATCATGTAAGCCTTTATTAGAATATGTAAACCAAGCCCATTAGACAAAGCCCATGGAAAGCCTTTTAGGGCATGATGTAACTTACTATATAAACACCTCAAAGGCTCATTTGAGGTGTGTGCTTGTGTGTGTATTGTGTGTGTTTCTCTATTGAATAAAAGTTCCATATTTCTCTCTTGTCTCTCTATACATACGACATACATATACATAACAACAAGTCACCATCTTTCATCTCTACTTCATCTTTGCTTATATATTGGTGTGATAAAGTTGTGATATCTAAGGTCCTACAACATGCCTTCTCCCCTTTCGTACCATAACCTGACAAGTTACCGTATGCTGGAAAATCACTTATAGTACAATAAATCATGGGAAGCAATCTAAAATTCCCTTTCTTGTATGCATCATAAAGTTCAATGCCCGAATCCCACAAATCTTTTATGTCATCTATTAAAGGATCCAAATACACATCAATATCGTTCCTAGGTTGTTTCAGACCTTGAATTAATAATGACATCATGATGAATTTCCGTTTCATGCACAACCAAGGTGGGAGATTATATATGCATAGAAGAACCGGCCAAGTGCTATGACGAGTACTCAGGCTTCTAAACGGATTAATTCCATCTGAACTATGTCCAAACCGTATATTTCTTATCTCAGATCCAAATTCATCAAACTCTTTATCAATATTTTTCCATTGAGGAGAATCAGCCACATGTCTCATTTTTTCATCCTTTTTGCGCTCTTCAGCATGCCAACGCAACAATTTGGCATCCTTAGGGTTTGAATATAACTTTCTCAATCTAGGTATGATAGGAAGATACCACAACAATTTAGCAGGGGGCCATTCTTTGTCACGTCGCTATTTAGCTCCACTTCCAATCCCATGGGACACGTTAGTTTTTTCGCTTGATACGTTGAAACATGCAACTCATTATCTTCAGGGAACACTTCGTGTAACAACTTTAATAGGGTGGTGAAGCTTTTGTTGCTCCAACCATTTTTCACTTTTATGTCTAACAGTTTCACTACTATAGAAAGTATGGTGACTTCTTACATCCGCTATACAATGACTTTTCTGCATCAACAAACAATTGTTGTAACTTTTTAATATCCTTTTCAGCAACATCACGTTCCACATCATGTAACATCTCATCTATATTAAAATGATGGTCATCGTTAGAATTATCATTCTCATCGTGATCTATGTCTGAAACAAATGTGTGACTCTCAACTTGCGATTCACCATGAAAAGTCCAAGCATTATACTCTTTGTCACACCCTTGTCGTATGAGATGGCGTCTAATAATCTTAGTATCAGCAATGGACACATTATTTCTACACTCTTTACAAGGACAAGAAATTTTTGTTTCTCCCTTCTTTTCTCGATGATCCTCAGCGCATTTAAAAAATTCAGACAGTCCTTTCATGTATTCAGGGGTCCTATCTTGTGCATCCATGTACTACGATCCATCTGAAATATATAAAGAAAAAAAGTTGTATTTGAAGATTAGTTTTGCATATATACGGTTACAAGTGTTATAAATTGTGCCTAGTTGATGACATTGATTCAATCAAAGGTATGATTAATAGAAAGTAACATCTATTAAATTAATTTGGGTATTTTAATAGATGCCTCTATTAGGGATGTTAGTCGGGTTGACCCGGTAGGTTTCGGGTCAATTCGAGTTGAGACCAATACTCGACCCGGCCCTATTTAAGACGTGGGTTAACCTGGTTGACCTGAATTGACCCAAGTAAACCGAGCCGAATAGGGTTAATCGGGTTCAACAAAATAAGCCTAATGTCGCCTTTCAAATTGTTTAAACTGTAAAAAACATGGCTGTATAAATTACATAGGAAATTAGCAAGTATTTAACCCGCCAAAAACTCCCCATCCTAAAATTGTAGCGCCATTTTTCATTCTAACATTCAAATGAAAATTTTAAATTCCCTCCTGTAGTTATTTTCTCTCCTGATACTCATAATCAATTTGTTCTATTGAAAACTCTCCAATTCACAACCCTCAGCCTTCCTCCTTTGCCTGATTTACTCGCACTTTCCAAAGGTAACATTATTTAATATTCACATCAAAATTTAGAATTCAAATTCCAAAATGTGTGTTATATCAGTCTCTTATGCTTAATAATTGTGTAATATTTGTGTTTGTTGTTGTTATTTGATGATATGGTTTGACTTTTATTGTTAAACACAAGGTGTTCGATTAAAATCCCCACTAAGATCGTTAATATTTATTGCCTTTGATAGTGCAAATGACTCTTAGATTAGGTACAACTGTTGAGTTTTGGTTGATAAACAAAATAAGTTATAGTAGTTTATGATGATCATCTCTTTGTTATTGTATCACAATAGCATTAGATAGCTCTTGTTGCGAGATGAACACAAAAATATAAACACACTGAGTTTGTGGTTAATGTTCCAGGCAATGCTAAGTACTCCTTATTTTATTTTTTGAATGATACTTATGGTTTTAAACTAATTTTCTATAATAGCATTAGTTTTTAAACAAGTGTTAAATCATTCTTTATTTGGAATCTGTTATCTCATTGGTGACAACATTAAAATGAAGCCATAGATGCTTATGCGCCAAATTTTTATTTTAATCTTTCTGAAAACAAAGAAGGCATTCTAATATTGTATCTAATTAGTATATTTAGTCTGGCTATGTTTTGTTCCAAGAGTATTAATTTTGAAGTATTCCTTGTACTACCTACTTAAGTTAGTGTCTTATTATCTTTTATGAGTAACTCTTGTCGTTTGATTTATCTATTCCTTGTTATGTGCTTGAAAATTTGTTAGTTTTTATTAATTGACCTATGCACAAACTGTTATTATCTTGCATTGATATACTTTAATGATAGGATCCAGAGCACTAGGGGTTGCTGTTATTATTGAAGAACGTGCTAACAACAAAATAGGGGAAGATGCTAAAATTAATGGTGGGGAAGATTTCATTGACATGTTACTAAATGCCCAACAAGATAAAACTACTGGATTTACATTTCAGAGAGATACCATCAAAGCTGTAATATTTGTATGTATTCTCTCTTCTTTAAAATAGAGAGCTAATGTTCTAATTTTCTTTATGGTCTTTCATTATATTATCTTTCTATACATTATTTGTTGTTGTTGTTGTTGGTGGTGGTGGTGGTGGTGGTGTTGTTGTTGTTGTTGTTTTCTTTCCTAGTCTCTTTTCATGCACCAAATAAACGTTAAATCATATATATATATATATATATATATATATATATATATATATATATATATATATATATATATATATATATATATATATATATATATATGTTTAGAGTTGTAGACAATAACAAATGAATGGTTTTCACTTTCGAATATCACTGTGATTTACTCCAACACGAATAGTCGAACAAAATTATATTTATTACTATATGTTATTCATCATTCAAGCAAATAATGCGAGGATATGCATATTCATTTGCCTTACTTCATCTACTTGATACCAAATGTTTTAACTTCTTAATGAAGACAAAATACAGAAAGGTTCTCAAAAGGTTCAGTTAACTATAATGGGCTAAATTTTGAGTGGCTTCCGTTTGGTGTTGGTCGAAGAGCATGCCCTGGTACTCAGTTTGGAGTAGTTGTTATCGAGCTTGCAATAGCAAATATAGTTTTCAAGTTCGATTTAGCATTGCCAAAAGGACTCAAACACGAGGATTTGTACATGAGTGAGAAATATGGTATTACAGTCCACAGAAAGTACCCTTTATTAGTCACAACAAGTCCCAGGTTCTGGTGTTTGATTATAATATCTAGACTTCTATAGTGCTAAATAAATAATGCTCTTGCAAGTAATAATAAAGAAGAAATGTTCCAATTATTTGTCATTGTTTTGACCAACGCAAGTATTTTCAGTTACATTGTATAACATAGATAGAAATTTTCAGAGACGTTGTTGAGGAAGGCTGAAGAAGCACTTTCAATCGAGAAGATTAAGATGGAGCAACAAAGATTAGGTGTTCATAAAAAGGATTGGTTGGGTAATGAGAGAAAGGAAGTATAACAAGAGGAACAAGACGAGGAAGAAGAAGAGGAGGATGACGAGAAAGTGGAAGAAGGGAAGCATGGTGATGCCAATGTGCGTGAGGTAACTCAGTGCTTTTCTCCGTGTGTTCAGATACTAGCGTTAATAAGTTCTATCTTGTTAGGTCCACATAAACTTTATGATAATTGTGCTCCAGAATTTGGTGAAGACGATTATTGTGTTCATCTTGAAAATCACATAATTAATAAGGTGCGACAATATTTTAATAACCAATTAGAAAATGACAACAATATCTTTCAAAAACGTCAATAGCAGTGGGCATCATTGGGCTGATTGGGTATATCTTACATTTTATATAAATTTATGCGTGATTACCTTCTGTGCTTGGGTACGTTAAGATTTATGAAAAAAGTTTTAGTTAATAGCTTTTGAACACCCTAAGAAATTTCTGTTGCAAGCAGCTGTACTGAAAGGAAAAGCCAAAGACTGATTTACATGTTATGGGTATCATTGGAACAACAATGTTGTTGAGTGACATGTAAGTTTCATCTTAATTATTATGACTTTATATCTCACTTTTTAATCCATATGCATTGAAATATACGTTTAAGCAGCATCTCGTCATGGAAGTCAATTATACTATGTTATTATTACATGACATGTGATAAGTAAGCCTACATGATAAATTTCTTATGATGATTGAGCTGTTCTAGACAAGTCTGGAACTGCACTTTTTCATTATCTTTTATACAAATGCCACTAATGATGCACTTTAAAAGTTTGAAAGTAAAGAAAGTTAAGTTATAAGCCTTGTGAAGTATGTAAAACAGTTTTCCCTTCTGGAAATGGGGAACAAATGAAACAGATGAAAATGGTTAAGAGCTACTAGCAAACAACTAATTTGTTCTAGTGCATTATAATGGGTGTAGTTCAGGACCTTGTGAATTATTGATACAAAGTATGATACAAAATCTAAGTGAAGGAGTAAATTCAAGATGAATAGAACAGACCGATTCTTGTTGTTTAGCATTATAGATACTTCTTAGACACTCATTATCAATATCTAAAAAATTCTTTATTGCCTCTACTACTCTTAATGCTCTCTTTCATGGGACATTGTGCAAGTAACACACTATTTCAAAATTTGATCCATAATGCATGTGGCAACGAATGCCACTTCTTAAACTACAAGGCTATACTTAATTTTAAGTCCATTAATGTCATATGTGAAAAGTTGATACAAATGTACACTAACAGAAAGATGCCTTTTCGTTTATCATACAAGAATGGAATACAATGATAATAAGGTTGAGATGAACCATAAATGATTGTCACTTTAATTTTACAACTGTGTGAATTTTTTTATTTTTTATTTGTAAATATGGCATAAATAACCTAGGTCTAGATTAACCCGTATTCAATCAACCCTCACTGTGTGCTGAGTTGCTTGGACCAAGGGTAAATAAATGATTTGGGTCTTCCCAGTCATTTTTAAGTTTTATTAAAAGGATGTTGAGGTCGTTTTATATTGTGTTTTGACCTACTAAAAAATGGTAGTTTTATGGGGTGATTGGGTCGATTTAGTGGTTTTTTTTGGCTGCTGTAACACTGTTTTTTGACGAGTATCATGTATTCTTATTATTTTGGGCTTGCAGCAAAACTGTCATTTTAATTTGTATTCTTATTATTTTTTCCAGGTTCTAAGGGGTGTTTGGTCTGCCACAAACTGTAGTTTTTTAATCAGGTGTTCTTTCACTTTAAGTAGTTGGTTCGCATTGGTAACAAGTGTATTGCAAGCACGTTTCACTTGACCGCATAAGAGCTGATTTAATACAGTTCAAGCATGTTTATATTTATACGATGAATATGACTTCAAGATATATTGTTGTCTTTGTAGGTTGTTTTGAATTATGCCACTATGGAGACTAATGATCCAGATGTATCTTACCGTGCTTGCATATATTGGCGACATCTATCTATAATGAAAGACACCAATGTTGGGAATTATTTGTAACAAGACTTAAGTCTGGATTAGTTAGTTAAGTCGGGTAAATAGCTAAGTCTACCAGTACTGAGTTAAGTCTGGCAGACACTAGTTAAGTCTGTTTATGTTTTAGACTATAAAGTCTGTTTTGCTTAACAAGTTAAATATCTTAGGAGATATTATAGGAAATGATATGCACACGGTTAGATATCTTAGGAGAAGATATGCATGCATCCTTTCACACGTTTTGTAGAATTAGGGTTTCCTTGTAGTATAAAAGGAACCCTTTGGCATTGTGTTCTATGCAAAGTTTTCAAGTTTAATAGAATATAAAAGTTAGTAAATCCGTGTGTTATTCTTACTGCTTGTGTTAATATTCCGCATTTAACATCAACTGTACATTGTTCTTAAGAGTTTCTCATATAAATACTTTGGATTTATTCAAGGTGTTTATTGTCTTACAAAGGCTACTTAGATCCATAACTTTGGACCTACAAGTGGTATCAGAGCGTGTAGAAGGACTCTGAGTAAGTAGAAACACAGAAACCATAACCAAAAACCCTCAAACACTCACTAATAACATAAGATATCTGCTCCTGCTTCTGAATTCTCTTCACATAGTGATTATGAAGAATCATAACACACTGAGGTTGCATCAGAGAATAGCAAACCCAAGCAGCAACAACAAGTGGTGTTAACATCCACTACTATATCCAATATCAAACTCCCAATTCTCAAGAAGGAGGAGAATGATATCTGGGAAGGTGATTTAGAATTGAAACTCGAAGAAGAGGATCTCTGTAGGCAAGGATGGTACTGTCTGTAGAGATCCATGATGTGGAGAAAGAAGGTTGTACTCAAGCAGCAATTTGAAGCATTCACTGTTTCTAGCTCTGAAGGTTTGGAGAAAGGTTATGACAGATTCCAACATCTGCTCTCTCAATTGGAAGCACATGGTTCCCCTGTATCTACTAAAGATGCAAAATCACAAGTTTCTCAGATCTATGCCTGCTGAATGGTCAACTGTAGCCATGTCTATGAGACTAAAAGAAGATGTGGATACTTTGTCAATTGATGACCTATTCAATTAACTTAGGGTTTTTGAACAGGACATTAAAGGGGGGTTAAAGATATCTTCTAGTGCAACCAATGTTGCATTTGTTGGACAAGGCAAGACCAGTACTAACAAGGTTAATTCTGGTGGCTTTAATTCTGGCAGTTATGCTTCTTCTTCAAGGGACTAAAGGGAAAGAGATGCTCCTAGTGGTTTTGCTGATGAAGTCCTCTATTCTCTCTTTGCTAAAAGGTCTGAAGATAGAGATCTGATCCATGATGATCTTGATCAGATCAATGATATTGATATTGAAGAGATGGACATCAATTGGCAGCTAGCTATGATTGCACTAAGAATGAAAAGATTTTTTAAGAAGACTGGAAGAAACCTCAAATACAATGGAAACAAGCCAGTTGGATTTGATAAATCAAAGCTTCTATGCTACAAGTGCAACAACACTGGTCACTTTGCTAGGGAATGTACAGCAAAGGTGACACCTGAAGAAGAAAAGAAGAAGGGGAACTCCATGTATCTAGAAGAAGGGCAAGAGAAAGGGAAAAGTCAAGTTGGCTTGCTAACCATGGATGATGGTGTAGTTAACTGGGTGGAGCACAATGATGAGGAGGACTCTACAAATCATGCTCTCATGGCCATCAGCTCCAACTCTGAGGTATCATTATGTTCTAAGCTTTGTATTGATGCTTACAATAGTATTAAAGCTAGGTGTGATGAACAAATGAATCAAATAGAAGATCTAGATGTCAAAATACTTTCTTATGAAAATGTAGTTAAAACCTTAGAGGCTCAGGTTAAAAACTATCAAAAACAACAAGCTAATTTGAATCAGAAACTTACCTTTTAAGCTAATGAGATTTATGAGAAGGATAAGAAATTAAAAAGGTATAGAAGAATTGGTATGAAAGCTGTAAAAGATAAAGAAAGTCTACAGAGTATAGTTGATAAATGGGAGAACTCTAGTAAAAACCTATTTAGACTTATTGATTCTTGAATGAGTTTAACCAGCAAATTTGGTTTGGGATATGAGACAAAGTAAAATAGTGAAGTCTTAAGTTATGAAGAGGAAATGAATAACACTGTTTTTGTGAGTAAAGAAGAGGACTCTGTGGATAAACCAATATATAATGGATTTGCTAAGACAGATAAGTTTAAAGGAGTTCCACCACCTCTAAGTGGGGATTATACTCCTAATCCAGGGCCTGAAATTGATGACTCTTTATTTATATATGGAAAAAGAGGGCCACAAGTGCCTGAAACAAGTGTTTCAGATGACAAAGGCAGTGAATACTCTACCTGTCAATTTAATGACAGTGCAGGGTCCATTGCTAACATCTCTGAGCACTCTGACTTAGAACTATAAAGTAACCCTAGTATAGAGTTAAAATCGTTTAAAAGTGATAAGTCTGTTGTATCTGAAGTTAAAGCTGTTGAACCTAGTTGTGAATCTCCTTTAGAATCTCCTAGGTCACAAGAAAACAAACCAGAAACACCTAAAAAGGAAAAGAATGTGAAAAAGGATAGGGTGTTAGGAGGAGGTTATGTTTTTACTCAAAAGAAATGCTTTGTGTGTTATAGCCCTAATCATCTGATAAAAGACAGTGATTTTCATGAAAAAATATGGCTAAAGAAAATGAGCTTAAGAAACAAAGAATGACAACTACTAAAGTTGAAACAAAACTTGGGTGGAATGATGTAAAAAGAGTTAACTATGCTAATCAGTTTGTACCTAGAAAAGTGCAACTTAATGCTAGAAAAACAAATGTTAATTCTGCTGGGTTAAGGGTTAATACGGGTCATTCCAAAGTTAATTCTGGTAGTGTAACACCCCCAAAAATCTGGTATAGCGGAAGCATTCGGGTCATGGGGTGCTACTTAAATTGGTAATCACAACACAGGATAATAAAGAATGGATTTTCAAAATCCGTTGAAAAACATACATCAATTTAAAAGTAGTAAGTTGATATCATAGTCAAATTTGGAGTACAAGGCCTATAAAGTTTTTAGTTGTCCCAAATACAAATATAGTTAAGTGTGGGAATTTATTCCACTCCAAATGTGCCTATGACCTTGCCATGCCAAGCCTTCAAAAGATCATTTATTGATAATTTAAGCACCTTAGAAAAACATGCTAAAAGTCAGCAAAAAGCTAGTGAGTCTATAGGTTTAAAATTAAGCAATAAAATCATAAGTTTGGACCATGAGTTTAGCATATGAGCATTACAACACATATAATGTCATATAAAAAAAAACAGTCTATTACGCTAGCACTAAGTTCATGCAACCGAAGTTATAACAGTGTGCATGCTCAAACATCATGTAATCAATATAGGGGCCCGACAAGTGTTTATCCCTGACACTTGTGTTTCGAAGTGGTATACGTTCGTTTGCCTTTCCGGTCAAACCGAACGGGGGCGTTACCCCTAATAGATCTATTTATAACATTCGCGCTTCCCAGCACGAATTGACGGTTCATGAGTTGGGCATAATGGGACATAACAGGGCTTAAACTAATCCACGCAATAGCATAAACAATAGTTTTGGTCCATAAAAGAGTTTTGCATGTTTCTCAATCCAGTTTCTAAAACAAGTATAAATAGAGTGGGGCAATAAACTCACCTCGGTAAGTAAGTCGCCTGATGTGAATAAGTCAAGTGGTAAATGTGCATAGCTCCGACACGCAACCTAGATTAATATGGCATTTCTTAGTTTACATTAGTGAGCACTCATGACTTTAAGTGTGTAAATAAATTTAAATGTTTACAAGTGATTGTGTTTAATGTTGCTTGAGTGGCAGAGTTTACGTTTAAATCATTTCAAAGAGTTTGTACGTATTGGCTCTTGGACAAATGTATGAATATATATATGAGTATATAAAAGTATTCATGACGATTAAATTTTTGGTTCGGGAGTAACCGAAAGACTTAGTACGAAAAGTATTCAAAAGTAAAGTGTTAGTGAAAAATGAATGTTAGTAAAATAATAAATAATTTACGCTAAGTATTTATATTAGTAACGGGTACGAGATACGGTATATATATAAATGTGTTTATATATATTTTTAGTTAGTGGATTATAATTTAGAAAATATTTATATTAATTTTTGTTATAAATATTTTCTTGTTATTTTAAATTTTTGTCTTTCAATCGTGTTTTAGTAGGAAATATTAAATATATTAGTTTGAAGAAAATATTAGTCAAATATGTTAAAAGAATATAAGTTTTTACAATTTTTATTAAGGGCTATAAAAATACTAAATCGGGTCTAAAAATATTGGTTACAATGATAACTAAAAAAGAGTCAAAAATTGTCAATTACGGGATTTGAACTCGGACCTCTCATGTAATAGCCTGCATGTTACCCAGCGGCCAAACACCTTATTTTGTTAATATATCTTAACTATTTTCTGTATAACTGAATTTTGGACTATTAATATAATAGTTAAGAGTTAAAACAAAATAAAACACTCAAAGAAACCATGCACAGAACCTGGGTATGTTGTGAAACAAGGCCAGCAACACACCACTGGACTACAAGTCCTTTGCTGTTATGAATTGCAAATGTTTGATTTTTATGTGCTTCCTTAGTAGTGTATTTAAATGACAAAAACATAACAGTGTGCATGCGCTTTGTGATTTGCATGAGATTTTCGTTTCCTTGGATGTTCCTTTCTGTGAGTTTCGTTAATAAGTTCGAGACACCAAAATAAGCACTTTACCAAGATAAGCTTATATATAAGCTATAAGCTGAACATACAAAAATAAACACTTTCTCCAATTGAGCCAAAACTTAAGTTTATGTTTCTTTTATGTTTTCTTTTAGTTAAAAAAAATTCCCAAACAAGCTCCTAAAAATATATATGGGTGGATTAGTACAAATATAAGATCTAGTTTCATTTTTAGAATAGTGCTTTCTAGTGTTAGTCAAGTTTAAATGTCACCACACAAGCTTAAACAACAACTCCTACACAAAAGATGGTATGCAGGACGAGTATAAAGAAAAACAAGAGACTCACTATTTTTATTGTTGTTGTTGTTATTATTATTATTATTATTATTATTATTATTACAACACTTTATTAAAAACTAATAGGATTTAAAAGAAATTAGTGGGGAGCCGAGAGACTAACTGGGCCCCCACACCTCTAGCTATAGCAAAACCAATCATACTAAAAATATGTGGGGCAACACGTGCTCCAATGTCCTGAGTCATAGAGAATCGTCGAATACGCTTTAATAAGGTCACTGCATCTTTTTCAAGTTCTCCAAAAGAAGAGAATGAAAAGGGGAGGAACCCATATCCGATATCAGCGCATTTAGCCTCGTACTTGACACGTTTACGTTGTGCGGCTTCAATAACCGCCCGACCATGCATAAAATCAACCATACTCGAACGCGTCAAAGGTGACGATCCTGTAAGATCAACACAAACATCAAGCCCATCATCCCAGAGTAAGTAACCATACTCGAATTATTATTATTATTATTATTATTATTATTATTATTATTATTATTATTATTAGTCTTCCAAACTTAAGTACACTAACATGGCACCAAAATTAATATGTCTAAGTGTCTAACATTTGAATAAAGCAATGAAAACACAAGATTGAAGAATTTGAACCCTTACAGTGGGTGAGTTGTGGAACGAGCAAGGAGAAAGAGGCAAGAAAAATGTGTAACCCAATTACAAAATGTATAACCCTTAAGCTTCCCAAAGTTTATTAATTACCCAATGTGGACGTATGGTCCGGACTGGATCCTACATGGGCCAGGCCCGGCAGACAGCGGCCCACTCTATGCTTAAACCCTAATTCATGCCTTATAAATATAGGGCTGGGGTTACATTCACTACAGAACACAACAGGTTATTTTAAACCTAATTCTCATATGCTCCGCGCATCAATACTAACTTGACCGTCGGAGGTGGATCCCGGGGCTACGGCCTCGGGTCCACTCCTAACGGGTTCTCTTTGTTGACAGGTCTATTTAGGGCTTGAGAAGACGACAAACGGCCCAAGGAGAGTCGTTGAATCAGTCCGCGCCAGATTATGCATCAACAAGTTGGCGCCATCCGTGGGACCACGACAAGTTTCGTGTTCTCACATCACCAGAAAGCAACCATCGAGTTCAAAGGCCGGTATTCTTTCTTTATTTTTCTGCTAGTACACGATACAAGCAAAACCATTATACAAACCTGTGCATAGAATTTTTATTCTTGTTCGCATTCGATTGCAACATTCAAACGTACAGTTTAAAAAGAAAGTCAACATTCGATTGCAACATTCTTGTTTGTTTAAAAAGAATTTTTATTCTTGTGCATATCTTGTTTGTTTAAAAAGAATTTTTATCTACAATATTTTCTAAAAATTAAAAAGGTATCCCAATATTTTTGTGCATATCTTTTAAATCGATAAAATTTGGTATCTTTTAAATATTCATAAGATTTTATCTAAATCCGCACGATCGGACCTACTTTATCTTTTCACCGCGAATTAATTCGCGCACATCTTTTAGCCGCGAACAGTGCAGTCGCGATAAATCTACCCGCGTTAGGCCATGCGTCCGGAAATCTTCGCAGATTGGCGCCATGAGCGCACTGTCACGTACAGGCACCACGATGCTAGTCAATCGCCATGAGCGCACAAGACAAAAATCCGTGGTCATCTGCGGTCATCCACAAACGTTAGAGTCTACGCGGTCACGATACATCCATCTGCGTCTGTACGTGCAATTGAAATTATTAGTCGCGGTCACGGTGTGTCCATCCGCGCCGTTGTTTTTATTATAATAAAAAAGAAAAGATCAATCAATCGCCATGAGCGTACTGCGTTCGCAGATTAGCTACGTGCTACTTCTCTTATATAGTTTGTAAAACCTCACGATAGGTGTAGTTCGCACTACTACTTCTTTTATATATTAATTATATATGCTATGTGCTATACTTTTGCTATGCGCTAATCTTTTACCTCATTAGGTTTTATAAGTCGCGATTCGCGGCATATACTTTTAATATTTGCATTAAGTGTTTTTCAGGATTTGAATAACTAAGTTAAATGCTCCTACGCGAGTAGCACCATCAAACTTGGGGGGCTACCATGGTATATAGTACCACTGTTTCCGTACAAGTCACGTAGGTTTATTTGGAAGCAGATCGTACGTAAGAGGTATTGCAAGCCCGGTACAAAGACGGATTTAAATATTCGCACCATCTTGCCGCAGGGGAGACGTCCTTTGTCGGTTGTAAAGACGAATGTAATGTTCGCACCTTTGTTGCGCACAGTGCGCACTTCTGCCACAGAAGCACGTCTTCTGTTGCGCCATGTTGCATCGCTACTGGTACAAAAGGTACGCCTTTACCCAGGATGCAACATACGAGATCCACTTTCACAATTGTGATACAATCACAATCGCAATCCCAGTGCGCACTGTCGCATGTGGGCTGCGCAATATGGTCCCTCCTATGTGCACACAAGTTGCGCACACATGGGCCATGCCGTCATGGTTGATTGGGCCTACGCGGCCATGAACAGAACTTAAGTTTAGCATAACATAGCCACGCACTATGTTATACTAAACTTGGGGGGCTTGTGGACGTATGGTCCGGACTGGACCCTACATGGGCCAGGCCCGGCAGACAGCGGCCCACTCTATGCCTAAACCCTAATTCATGCCTTATAAATATAGGGCTGGGGTTACATTCACTACAGAACACAACAGGTTATTTTAAACCTAATTCTCATATTCTCTGCGCATCAATACTAACTTGACCGTCGGAGGTGGATCCCGGGGCTACGGCCTCGGATCCACTCCTAACGGGTTCTCTTTGTTGACAGGTTTATTTAGGGCTTGAGAAGACGACTAACGGCCCAAGGAGAGTCGTTGAATCAGTCCGCGCCAGATTATGCATCAACAGCTAACACCGTTCCTCATCAGTCCGCAGCAAGGAGAGTCGTTGAATCAGTCCGTGCCAGATTATGCCCCAGATTATACAGTGGGTGAGTTGTGGATCGAGCAAGGAGAAAGAGGCAAGAAAAATGTGTAACCCAATTACAAAATGTATAACCCTTAAGCTTCCCAAAGTTTATTAATTACCCAAGTTGCTTCCAAAGCAAAAAGACCTTGAACTAAAAATTTTGTTTTGCAATTGCTTTTGATAGAAAACTGATGGGTGTGATGGTTTGTGTTTCGCTCTATCTTATAAGGAGAAAGGGAAAAGTGACTTTGACCAAAGTCTTGTTAATATTAAAAGTGAGGCACGGTGTTTATTATTATTCAAATGGACTACAAAATGGAAATGGGCGAAGTTGATGGTGTGGGGATTTGCTCGGCTGAAAACAAGGGCAAGGAGTCACATCTAGTTTTGTTTTCTCCTTTTCATAGTACACATTGAGTACAAGTTCCATTTTGGGGTTTAATAAGTCTTAGTCACAGTGTGGTATATTTAATAAAATAAGTTGGTAATTTGCATGAGATAAAAAAAAAGTCCAAGTAAGGTAAGGGAGGGGTTCGGCCTAAATCAAGGAGGTAGGAGGTGGTTTGATTTTGTGTAAGATTTGCAAGTAAATGTTGGTAAAATATCTTAGATATTTATAATTTATAATGTATTAATATTGTTTTCAAAATGTGTTTATTTAGACTAAACCATACTATCTATAAGTCGGTTCGTGTGCGAGCTCGTGTTTCACGTAAGGTGAGATACCCTCTCATTGTTGAGTTTAAAAACTCATAAGTGGTCAGAAAATTAATATCTCAAATTTTCTGATAATAATAAATAGCTTGAAATGTTTTAGTGTGCGGGATAGCTTCCCAAAATTTAGTCAAGTGAGCTAAAGTATGGTCAATAAGTGAGTGTGCAATAATAAATAAGGATTTATTATTAAAGTAACCTCTTAAAAATTACTGATTGCCACAGTCTCTCAGCCTCATTTGAATGTTGTCCTGACATTCAATTCGTGTTATCAGACGTAGACGCGACAAGATGAGGATATTTAGCTTTGATTTCATCTTCACGTTCCCACGTGAATTCAGGTCCTCTTCTAGAGTTCCATCCAACCTTGACAATCGGAATTCGGCTGTGCTTCAACCGTTTGACTTCCCGATCCATGATTTCGATAGGCTCTTCAATAAAGGTCAGTCGTTCATCAAGGTGGATTTCCTCCAAAGGTATGACGACTTCTTCATCGTAAAGACATTTCTTCAAGTTGCACACATGAAAGACGTCGTGTACAGCACCGAGGTCTGCTTGTAATTCGAGTCGGTAAGCTACCAGTACGATCCTGGCAAGGATTTTGAATGGTCCAATGTATCGGGGATTAAGTTTTCCACGCTTGCCGAAACGTATAACGCCCGTTCATGGTGAGACCTTTAGCATGACTCGGTCTCCTACTTGGAATTCAAGAGGTTTTAGTCTTTTGTCCGCATAGCTCTTTTGATGATCACGAGCCGCTTGCATTCGGCTTTTGATCTGCATAATTTTCTCTACCGTCTCATGTATCAGTTCAGGACCAGTAAGTTAGCTATCTCCGACTTTAGCCCAACATACCGGTGATCGGCACTTTCGGCCATAGAGTGTCTTATATGGTGCAGCTTTGATGCTGGTGTGATAGCTGTTATTGTAAGAGAATTCGGCTTTGATGCTGGTGTGATAGCTGTTATTGTTAGAGAATTCGGCTAGGGGTATGTGGCTATCCCAGCCGTTGCCAAAATCAATCATACATGCCCGGAGCATGTCCTTTAGAGTATGAATGGTCCTTTCACTCTGACCATCTGTTTGTGGGTGATATGCGATACTCATATCGAGATCTGTTCCCAATGCATCCTGGAGTGACCTCCAAAAGTTAAAGGTGAATCAACTGTCACGATCTGAAATGATGGAAATTGGAACACCATGACGTGCAACAATTTCTTTAACATGCAGTCTTGCAAATTTGTCCATGTTGTCATTCTCTTTAATTGGAAGGAAGTGCACGGACTTAGTGAGACGATCATTGATTACCCAAATTATGTCATAACCGCTTGATGTCCATGGCAGTTTGGTGATAAAGTCAATTGTTATGCGTTCCCACTTCCACTCGGGAATCTCTGGTTGTACAAGTAAGCCTGATGGCCGCTGATGTTCAGCTTTGACTTTAGAACAAGTCAAACAGTTATTGACATAATTAGCATTGTCGGCCTTTATGTTTGGCCACCAGTATAGTTTCTTTAGATCAAGGTACATTTTATCGGCTCCCGGGTGAATGGAGTATTTAGACTTGTGAGATTCGTGCATGATGAGATCACGTATCCCTCCGTAGAGTGGAACTCAACTTCTGTCCTTGAAATACAACACTTCATCAGATCTCTTCACAAAACCATTTTCGTTGGGTCTGTTCTCTTCCTTGAGTGCCTCGATCTGAGTCTCAATGATTTTTTATGGAAGGGGTGAAATGATTGTCATACCAAACGATCATACTCTCACAGGTTTTGGTCATTCTATTCGGCTCAGAGCATCTACGACTACGTTTGCTTTACACGGATGGTATCGAATCTCGCAATCATAATCGCTGAGCAATTCTAACCAACGGCGTTGTCTCATGTTAAGATCCGTTTGGTCAAGGATATGTTGCAAACTCTTGTGGTTGGTGTAGACTACACATTTGGTGCCATAAAGGTAGTGTCTCCAGATTCTAAGTTCAAACACTACTGACCCCAATTCTAAGTCATGTGTAGTATAATTCTTCTCGTGCTTTTTCAGTTGTCGAGAGGCATATGCTATCACCTTCTCTCACTGCCCTTGGGTAAGGCCAAAATGGGTGCAGTACACAACTTATCTTTAAGGAGTTGGAAAGCTTCCTCTGCCTTATCTCCCCATTTAAACTTTACATTCTTCTGAGTTAGTTTGGTTAAAGGCTTAGCTATTTTTGAGAACCCTTCAATATACCTTCTATAATAACTAGTGAGTCCTAAGAATTGGCGTATTTCGGTAGGTGTTATGGGTGTCGCCCAATAATTTATTGACTTGGTCTTTGTAGGGTCCACGTGAATGCCTTGGCTATCGATCACGTGACCCAGAAATTGTATAGTCGGTATCCAGAATTCACACTTGGAAAACTTAGCATATAATTTCTCCTCCATTAACTATTCTAGAATTTGTCTGAGGTGTTCCTCATGCTCCTTCTCATCTTTAGAGTAAATGAGAATGTCATCGATAAAGACGATCACAAATTTGTCTAGTATGGCTTGCACACCCGGTTCATAAGGTCTATAAATACCGCTGGTGCGTTGGTTAACCAAAAAGGCATAACTTGGAACTCGTAGTGCCCGTAACGGGTTCTAAATACCGTTTTCAGAGTATCTTGTTCTCGAACTCTCAGTTGGTGATATCTGGATCTCAGGTCGATTTTTGAGTAGACGCTTGAACCTTGCAGTTGATCAAAGAGATTGTCGATTCTCGGGAGTGGGTAGCGATTCTTGATGGTTAGTTTGTTTAGTTCCCAATAATCAATGCACATCCTAAATGTTCCATCTTTGTTTTTTTATGAATAAGACCGGGGCTCCCCAATGTGAAGAACTCGGCCTTATGAATCCTTTCTCCGAAAGTTCTGACAATTAGTTGGATGGTTCTTGTAGCTTTGTCGGAGCTAATCGATAAGGTGCTCGTACCACAGGTGCAGCACCAGGCACTAAATCGATTTGAAATTCGACTTGTAGGACAGGCGGGAGTCTTGGCAAGTCTTCCGGGAATACTTTCGGAAAATATCTCACGATTGGTACATCTTCCAAATGTTTTCCCTCTAGCTCCTTTTCTTCCTTCACGTTTACTTGTGCTAGAAAGAGATGGCATCCCTTCTTGATGTACTTCTGAACCTTTGTACAAGAGGTTATGTTTAGCCTCGACGCACTTCTCCTGTCTCTTCGGTTGCCTTCAACAACCAAGACTTCATCTCCGTAGGGTAGTCGTACGATTTTCTCGTCACAAATTATGGCGGCATGGTACTTTGACAACCAGTCCATTCCAATAATGACGTTAAAACTACCCAATTCTACCGGCATAAGGTCTATGTTGAAAGGATGGTTTAGTAGGTTTAAGGTGCAACCTCTTATAATGGTATCTACCCTTTCTATGTTCCCATTAGCTAGTTCCACATTGTATACGTTGTCTAAGGCGGTCGGGGCAATATTTAGTAGTGGGCTAAACGCAGTTGAACAAAACTCCTATCTACTCCCGTATCAAACAATATGGATGCATAGCGGTTATTTAGAAGAAATGTACCCGTAACGACGTTCGGGTCCTCCTGTGCTTCCACCCTACCCATAGCATAGACCCTCCCGCGGGCTCCTTCTTCTTTCACTAGGTAGACCTGGTTTCCACCAATCTTTTGATTACCCTTGTTCCCATTGTTGGCTTGATTACCCCCAGTACCATGGTTCCTCTGTTTGTGCATTCATTCTTGTAATGTCCTTTCCTTCCGCAACCGAAACATGTCACGTTAGCCTTCGGGTTCTGTCCAGGTGTTGACTGTACAGTGGCAAGAGTCCTCGACCAACTATCTCTGGTCATATGCCCAACCTTTTGACAGTTGTTGGACTTCACTATGCACGATCCACTGTAATGAAGCTTGCAACGGGTGCACAGTGGATGTTTTCCAGCATAAGCTTTCTTCTCGGTGGTTCCTGCTGTATACACCTTGGCGCCTTTCTGTTTCTTGTTCGAGAAAGTGGTGTTTGAATTGTTGTTGTTGCCAGAAAGGTCACCCTATTTCCTCTTGCTATCAGTCACATCCATTGGCGTATCCTCAACAATTTGATCCATCAACTGGTTGGCCACTTCCATTATCTCATGGAGATTAGCAGCCTTAGAGGTAGTGACGCTACCCTTGATGTATTGGAGTAATCCTCTAATGTACCTTTCCAGTACACGAGTCTCAGTCGGTACCATTTCAGGACACAACAAAGCTAGTTCCTGAATACGCTGGTTGTAGGCAGCCATGTTGGTACCTTGAACTTTGAGATTCCAAAATTCAACCTCTAGCTTCATGACCTCATTGCGAGGGCAGTACTTTTTAAGCACCATTTCCTTAAAGTTTTCCTATGGCATTGAGTAAGCGGTGTCATACCTGGCAGACTTTAGATAGTTATTCCACCATGTTAGAGCAGCATCTTTGAAGGTGAATGATGCATACTTCTCCCTATCCTCATCTGCACAACTACTTATCCTAAACACAGTTTCCAACTTCTCAATCCATCTAACCAATACCACTGCTTCTTCAGACCCTCCGAAACTCCCAGTCATAATATTGCAAAAATCTTGGTAGTTGCAGCCTCGGCCATTGCCGCGATTTGGTCTGGAAGTGCCAACATCTGTAGTGGAGGTGTTTACGTTGGCTGCGGCTAAAGCTACCGCTACTCTCTCGTCCACCTGTTGGTCTAACATTGCTTGGTTAACAGTAGGTGGAACAGTTGCTGTCGCCCTAGCTGGGCCAGGGTTGGCTCATGTGATTCTGTTTGACTTCTTTCTTGGAGGCATTTTGCTACAAAAACAAACAAAAGATAGAGACAAATGAGATTCCATATGGAAAGTTTGTTATTACACGAGGATATAGTCACCACAGGTAGAGTACATGAATAAGATCATTCAAAGAACGAATGGCACAATAGAGTAAACAACCAAGCTTGTTATAGATTAAGATTAATATGTGTTCGTAAAATTACAAGATCATGGTGCATCGAAGGAAAGTACATGTTTTCGAATAAATAATGGAAATACAAGGTTCAAATGAAAGAAAAGTACAACAACACTAAGCTAGCATAATCTAGTACAACAATACTAGTCTCGATCACGCTCGAGGCGTAATTGTTCCATCCCTGCCACAAGCTCTCTCTGTGTGGCCTCTAACTGCTCCAAACGTCCAATGAACTCTCGGTTGATCATCAGCTGTGCTCTGAGCATGGACTCCAATGATGCAATCCTCTGCCCCTGTGCCTGAACCATGTCTCAGGAAATCTCCAAAGCTCTCTCTGTACCTCTCAATCGGCTGTGTGCCCTAGCCTGTCCTCTGCCCAAAACGCTTACTCTGGAATCCAAGTTTCTAAGCTTATAGTTATAAATGTCATGCATTTCATCAACCCTCATCCCTAAGTCAAACACCTCTCAGCATCGGCTCTCCTAAACAAAGTGTCAATGTTTCGCTCATACTGCTCAAAACGTGCTTGCTATAACCCTTCCAGCTGATCAATATGGACGTCCAGTATGTTGGCTTGCTGATAAAGAAGGGTCCATATTGAATCAAGAGAACTCACATCATAGTCAGGAGGATTAGGTATGGATACATCATCTGGAATATCTTGCATTGGGGAGTCTTGAATGTCAGGCAGTGGAGAGTATGGCTCAGCTGGTGATGGTGGTGTAAATGATGGAGAAGAAGGTACATAGTCTTGGCTGACCGCTCTCGGTGGAAGGCTCTGCACACACTCAATATCTCTCCATATCTCCTCATTAGTATTCGGCTGCTCTTCCCTAGCTCGTATCATGGCAGCCCTCAACCCTAGCCCCATAGGCACATCTATATCACCACCCTGAATCTGGGCTACTCTCGAGCTCTGCCCCGTCTCAAAAGCACCCTGAACCTCCTCCATAACCTGCTTGCCTTCGCTTTGTAAGCATGCGCCTCCCTAGGCATGCTCAACTAGTGTAGTCTCAAAAGGTGTAAGCTCTATTGGTAGGGGCTCCTCTTCGGGCTCTTCATCTGGGTCTGCCTCCTCTTCTGGATCTGACTCCTCTTCCGGATCCTCCTTGGACTCCTCTGAATATGAATTAGTCGCCCTTCTGAGCCTATGACGGAGTGGTGAGTAAGTGGGTGATGAAATGGGTGAGTGAGGTGATGGTAAAGCAGAGGTACCCGTATAAGCTGATCGGGTCCTCCTAAGTGGTGAGGATAGTATAGATGATGATTGAATGCGACGCACACGGACTCTCTTGTATGTAGCCCGACGTCTAGTATGTAGAATCTCGGTGGATGGAGTAGGAATAGTCTGAGTAGTAGTGGTATCAGCTATGGGGGTAGATGTAGGTTGTATGGGTAATGATGAGGTAGATACAGGCTCAGCAGTGTCAGGATCTGGGGCGTTTGTAACACCCCAAAAATTTGGTAAGCAGCGGAAGTCTAATCGGGGTCATTACAGTTTAGTACATAGTCATACTCATAGAAAAAAAATTCAAAAGATAGTTAATATCATTCCATGAAAACTCAAAGTAGTCAGAGTTACAAACATTTTTCCAAATGTTAATTCTTTCGCAAAAGAAATGATGAGTTTGAAAAGAATGATATAGTTATTGAGGTAAAAAGGTAGGTCCTGTGCCCTTTTTCCAGCTCCGTGCTATCATGCCTGCTAGTTTCCTGAGATAAACATGCTAAAAAGTCAACACAATGCTTGAGTGAATCCATAGTAGTTTAAATAGTAATAGTGTGAACACAAGTAAAGTATTTGAAATAAACAAGCCAAGATAGATCGTCTTGACTAAACTGGTGTCATATTGCTCCTAAGCCTCACAAAGCTCAATCCTTAACATCGTATCGAAATATCCTAAAGATAAAAATCACCTACACCACGGGGGATGTAGATAACAAAGGGGCCCTCGGTGATGGAAATGTACTCGGTTTCCATGTTACCTCAAATATAGCACACCTCCTGCCAAATAATCACTTTGACAGAGAGGGGCTGCCATTCCAATAGATCTGTTAGCTATATTCGCGCTCACTCGCTAGTGATTAAGGTTCGTGATATGAGGGACTTGTAATACGGGTGTCAACTTAGGAAATATCAGATAGAAACAACATACACAAAAATACTTGTGTTCGATTTATAGCATGTATCTCCCCACGGGGTTTAGAAATAATTGAAAATGTGGGACCATGAACTCACCTGACGGGTGTGTGTGAATCACAACGGTGCTCAAAGGTGACAGTCTACTGCTACGACTAGCAATGAAATTCCTCCGACTTCCGACCTATATATATATATATTACCATCGATGTTTTAGATTCGAGTCGTAAATGACATGTGATATGTCTCGAGTACGGTGATATCGATTCGGGTGTCTTAAAATATTCCAAAATAACTTTACAGTTATTTATATCGTTGATACGAACCGGTGATCAATAAATATATTTGTTTTAAATATTTTTAGTAAAGAAAATGTATATTTATTTTAAATCAACAATATATGTGTATATATATATATATATATATATATATATATATATATATATATATATATATATATATATATATATATATATATATATATATATATATATTACAAAAACAATTATTTAATGTTGTAATATTAAAATACCATGGTCAAGGTTTACCTTTAACTTTAAGAAAAGTTACATCTTTTACCCCTTGGTCAAAAACATTTACATTTTTAGTCCTTGTTATACTTTTTACACAATATGCCTCGATTTTAAAATAATTACAGTTTCTACCCTCCAATTTCATTAAAAGTTAACTGTTTCAGCTTTTAGTCTGAAAGTTTGGGAAATTTGTCACTTTTGGTCCCTTAACGCGAGGTTTTGCAAAAATAGTCCTTTGTTAAGTTTTTGAAAAAAAACAAAAAACAAACTTTTGGTACAATAAAAGTAGCATTTTATTTTATTTGTATCCTCCAAAAACAGCTTTTAAAGTTTTAAGATATTTCAAAATCTTAATAGTTTTTAACCGAAAATCCCCTTTAGAAAAATACATAGGCTTGTTAGCCCACAATAGGCCCAAACGTCATCTTAGTTTGTATTAGGGAGTGTTTTCGAGCATGGTTAGGATATAGCTTATTTTACGTAGCATTAGGTCTCGATTTGTATGCATGTTTGTTTAGTCTAGTTCAGTTTGCTTCGAAGAAGTAGAGTATCGAAAAATATATATACGTAGTACGTGTGAAAAAGAATTTGTGAGCCCCTTTCCTAAGAGTGTCGAGACGTATATATATACTAGTGTTACGTGTGATATTTAAGACCCAAGTGTTTCCAAAGTGATATACAATGTGGGTAATGCGTAACATGCATGAAGTGAGTAAAGTAGAAATTGAGAAAAAATGTGATGACTTACAACACCAATAAGATGGTGGGGAGTTCATGTGATACGAGACAAGAAACAAGCAAACGTAGTACCCCCTTCATATAGTGACCCTTGATCCAAAATAGTTACCCAACTAGTATCCTTTCTCCAATTTCTTACTCGTGTGTGGTTAGTATCCTTCGACAATAACCAATAAAAGAAAGAAAGAGTTTTGTGATTTGAGATCTTAGTGAGACTTGAAAGTGTGAGGAAAATGTGCATTTAAAGTGGTTATTTATAGGAGGAATGTGGTAGTTAGCAAGGTGTTCATGTGATAGTATCCTTGGAGGTGTCAATCGAGCAAATACGTGTTTGTCTCAAGTCCTTGTGTGGTCATGTTGCTTGTAAGTAAACATGGCGGCTATGATAGTTTTCTTGAATTGTTTAGTACTAGGTCTAGGGAACATGTGAGTGTACTAAGTGATTAGTTTATTTATAAAAGTATTTGTGTTTGGGGTTAATGAAACACTATACCCATTGGTTAAAGGCTTTTAGGAAAAGATTGTGTAGTGATACGTAGGGATTGCACCAGGCTTTACCTCTCGAGGGATCTCGAGAAGCTTACAACCCCCACCAGGCAGTGTACCTGATCGATGTAGTATAGTATAATGACAAGTTCCAGGGGATTGATCGTTCAGCTAGGAATAGTGTCGCTAGGATTAGAAAACCTAAAGACTAGGTCTAGAGATGAGGGATGATTCTTTTTGTATTTTTATATTTTATGAAAAGAAAGTAATATTCTTGGGTTTGAAAGAGTTTGGCGGAATTAGTTGCTAGTCAACTCACCCAATACTAAAGATGCAATCAAAATAAAATACTAAAAATGAAAATAAAACTAAATTAAACTAGAGTTGTGAGCAATATGTGGGAGAATTGTGTTTACTTAGATTTCACTACTCCCTAGATATCTTTTACACGTTAATTACTTGTTATAGTTGCGTGGATGACGGATTGTATTCCTTAATACCATTCATGGGGTGGCGTACTTACTTCCCCAATCCTATGAGCGCCTACTTCACTCCTATGTCAAGCCGGCTAAGAAGCTCCTAACATGGGATCACTAGAATTTGCTCATGCATTAAATACAACTAATAAAACCTAGTACACATTGGTTCATGTTTCCTAAGACGTTCAAGCATGTTACACAATGGAGATCTGCCAATTTTCTTAAGCCTAACATTGAAATCATTCATTCAATACAACCATAAACAAGTAATCAACACATAATTAACATCTAGGTTTCATTAAATCTAAGCAAACACAAGATAGATCTAGCCTAGCATGTTTAAATCAAGACAAGCATAAGATATATTCAAACAACACATAGACATATTGAATGAATTAAGAGAAGACATCTTAATTGAACATGAAAGGATTCAAGGGGTGAAAACCCTTGAAAACACTGTAAAATATGACCTAGGGTTTACAAAGTTCGGCCCTAGTTTTCTCCACACAAGTTCCTCTCTTATGAATGAAAAATATAAAACTATATATAGATTTTGATAGGTGACGGCGTCAAGAACAAAAGTCTGACGCCGTCATCTCGCCGCCAAATAGTTTCTCGGACTGCCTAGATCTGGGTCTGACGCCGTCATGTATACACCTTATGCAGGCCGTCACCAAAATTAGTCTTTACGCCCTTGTTGTGACGCCGTCAGGATTTCACTGGGTCGTCATGGTTTTTACTCTTGACGCTGTCAGGATCTTCCTCTTGACGCTGTCAGGTACTGTTCTCAGCATGGAAAATTAAGTCTTTGCCGTTTTCTTCACTTTTATGCTCCAAAAACGTCCGAATTGCTTCCTTTTCCAGAATTCACTCCCAAAGTACCTAAAATCACAAAAGGAACGATTTAGGGCAATATTTGATCAAATAAATTCAATTTCGGGCTTAAATGACCCCCTAAAAGTGGTTCATTTTTCGCCTCATCATATACCCTTACACCTGAGATTTGCTTGTCCTCAAGCAAATGCGCTTTTATTCTAGTCAAAATATAAGTTAGGGGTCATTTAACACTAATATAAAAGTAATTACAACAAATAATCGTTCCACTAAAGACCAAAGACAAGCACGGAGGTCATACACTAGCACCTCACAAATAGTGTTTAGATACTCACATCTCTCGGGTGTAATAAAGTAATATCACAATATGGAAATGGAAAACATCTCTCACTACCTGTCATAGCAAAATAGATTACCATAGGCTTGGGAAAGGATCAAACCTCCACCACATGGCGTAAGCACCTAGGATAAACTATCAAAGAGGTCTTTTAAAGGGTTGTAACGTTAGGTGTAGGGATATGAAATACACTGTTTTGTTGGATATAGGCAGTCTTTACTGGTGGCGAGTTAACAATCTTGGTTAATTACATGTACAATATGGTGTTGCTAAGCCAAGACTAGACTCGACTTAAGCTAATAAATGAAAAATAACAAAAACATAAAATGAACATAGAATAAAAAGGGATGGTAGTCCGTATGTTTTTTTCTCTTCTCTTTTTCTATTTTTTTTTCCTTTTTCTTGATTTTTTCGATTTTTGTTTTTTTTTTATTTTTTTTTTTGCATACACTTTTACCCTACCATCCAAAATAATACATCATAGGGGATGAACATTCCCCTTACACTTGAATTTTTACATACTTTACAATAAACTAATCTAATGACTCGAATTAAGAAAATCAAAACACTTGGAGTACTTTTAAGATTAACGTACATATGGGGGTAATAAATGATGTTCTTCCCCATTACTCCATAAAACAAGTACTTTACCCATGAGTCCCAATTGTCCCAAAACTATAAGTACAAGGATATGACTCGACTTAGCAACCATGTAATCAATGAGATAATTAACATAGGGTTTAAACAAATAACAATAATGCACTAAAGATGAGTGCATACACGGAAGGCTAAGGCGATTTGGGTGTGCATTTAAGTGGGGTGTAACAAATTCTTCCTTTAAGTAAAATGCTTAAAGTTAGAAACGAAAAGATAGGCTCGGAGGGGTGTACTAGGGGTTTTGTGTACTAAAAATGAGTACAACGCTAAGGTGTGGGAAAAATTAATTGACTTAACTAGCCAAGTAATATGACATAAATGGTCAAGTAATTATGATACGGGTTTAACACAAGGGTGATCCTAATGCCTCTTATCATGTAATAAATCCTACTACACTAATGTAGTCTCACTAGCGGTCTCGGGATGCATCACTAACGCAAGTTCTAGAATCTAAATGCTACCAGTACACTCATAAGCACTAATAGTAAATGCTTTTCCTATCAAATCTAAAGGCGAACCTTACATATTTGGGTGGAAAATTTTTCTGAATAGTACGGTTTTGTGCTAGTCATACAATCTCCTATCCATGAGAGGCTTGCTATGGCTAAAGTTTCACTCCTAAATGTTGTAAACAATTTTAAATTTGGCTCTAAAATTACACTAACAAGTATTTCTCATAGTTTTATTACACATCTACTATCAAACAAACTAACTCAAGCGAAAGTGTATTTGTAAGGTATCATCATTTTACCCTCCACTTACACTTAGGATGAACATTATCCCCAATGTTCAAGTAAAGAATGTAAAAGTTAAATAAGTAAAACAAATTAAATCAAATACTCCCCTGATTCGCTCGGTATGGATAATAAGGTGGTAAGGTTAGATCTTCCTCCAAGAAAATGAACAATCAAAGCTTCCCTTCCATAATAATAATCATCTTCTTGTCATACATAACCTGTAAAACCTGAGAAAACAGACAAGGCAACCTCGCATAAAATCGGCGGCAATCTACATATGCTAATAAAACCTAGAAAACAAAATAAGATATAATGCTTGTGGAATGATGTTTGCAGATTTCCTGGAGATTATAAAACTAATAATTCAACAAAAACTTTAAGACTCCGTTAGAAAAACAAAACTGGTAAAAATTCCAGATTTTTACACGTGACGCCATCAAGAGTAAACTCGTGACGCCGTCATAAGTGACCTGCAGAAATTCTTATGTTAAGTTTCCAGAAAATTTCTGGAAAAACTTGGTCCTACTTCCTGGAAAATCCTGCAAAACTTCATTATGACTCGATACAAGCATTTGACTCTAACAAATACAAATATACATGTTCACTTAATATTGTGGAGAATCATGATCGGTTTCGTTTCTTAAAAACATATTTGGGGTTTCCCCTTAAACTTATCTTTTGCAAAAATACCTTTGGATGAAGTTAAGACTAGGCCAAACAACAAAATAAAGTATTTCCACTATTTTAGTTTTCAAACATGATCTACCAACAATAAAAATAAAGCATGCATACGGAAGCAAATAACAAACAAACAAAATAAAAATCACACAAAACATGGGTTGCCTCCCAAGAAGCGCTTTTCTTTATTTACGAGTCTTGTAGCTAGACTTAAGGTCATGGGTTACTACGTGACCTCGTTATTGGTTTCACTCTCTAGGTCATCTCCTATACCAGTTTTGTATTCCGGACCGAGTTGCAAGCATTCTTTGTAGAAACCAAGCATCCTATTCATCACATACTCTACTCCTCTACGTCTATCCTCATCATTCCTATAGTAAGCTGCTTGTTTGTGTTCCTTTTCTATATTAGAAAGGAGGCGGTATTGCTCAATCTTATAGGGCATTTGGTAGGGAATCTCATCATTCTCTTCCTTGAACCTAACTATCCCTAAAGTCGGATCGTAACTCATCCTAGTGGTCTCAACAAATGGTTTTCCGAACACTACTTGGCTTAGGCAATCATCTATCACCGGACGAGTATCTTCTACTATCATAAAATCGATCTCATAGGTGAAATTACCATGCAATCCCTTCACTCTTCCTACAAAATTACTTATCAAATTCTTATTGGGCATCATCCTATAACCAAGTTGTTTCTTCATCACCCAATTATAATAAGTCCTAGTCATGATGTTTATAGGAGATCTAGGATCGATATAAGCTTTCCATATATGCGTATCCCGATGTTGCATGGTATGTTGATGTTAGAGGGGTCTCCTATTCTGATAAGGGGTGTGCCAAGGATATATGGTGTCTCGGGGCCATCGAATAAATCGTTATGGTATTCCCGTTCTTCCTTGGTGGGCAACTTATCAAAGTGCTTTTCTATAGTCTCTACTTCCTCTAAATCCTCTCCCCTATTAACCTCAACTTCCCTAATTTCATCCCTAGTCTCGGTTTCTACTTCAACTTCATCTTTGTCACTTTCTTCTATATCCTTATCTTTTGGCTTAATGGTGACAACATTGACAAAGTGGACATGTTTGGATGATGAGGGGTCCTTAATTTGGATTCCGTTATTGGCGTCCCTAGTGTCCTTCCTAGGTGTAGTTAACGCTTGGTTGTTGAGGGCTTTAAACAAGTTGTCTATCTTGTTGGTCATCTCCGTTTGTTGATGGTTGAATTCGGTTTCAAACCTAGCTATGCGAGCTTCTTGAGATGCCATAAACTTGGACATCAATCCTTCAAGATTGTTGGTACTACCATAGTTGTTAGAAGGATTGTTGTTGAAAGTACGGTTGGAGGGTGGACCGTTTGGTTGGTAACGATTAGGCGGATTGGAAGAATTGGCTTGATTTTGTTTCCACCTAAGGTTTGGGTGATTTTTCCAAGAGGGGTTGTAGGAATCACCATACGGGTTTGGCTCGGGTTTGAAAGTGTACCACTTATCTCCCGCTTCATCGGTACGCGAGGATGCGTAGTCCGCAAAAGCTGTTCCGGGGAGTTCCACACAATCACGAGTGTCATGGGGACTACTACATAATTCGCATGAAGAAGTGATTTTGTTCACTTGGCTTGAAGGCTTAGGAGCTTCGTAAGATTTCATGAGAAACTTGCTTTGGTCCTCAAGTTCCATGATCCTACGGTCGGAAGTGCTAG
>JARVZY010003535.1:0-46205 GCA_030686995.1 Artemisia argyi | reverse complement strand
AGTTAACCAAACCAAATTTTATACAAAATGGCTGACTCAACTGAGCCAACCAAACCAATGCCACCACCACCAGAAAAGAAAAAAGAACAAAGCTTTCCATTTTTCAAACTCTTTTCATTTGCTGATAAATTTGATTACATGTTAATGTCACTTGGTACCATTGGTGCCATTATTCATGGTTCATCTATGCCTTTTTTCTTTCTTTTATTTGGTCAGATGGTTAATGGTTTTGGTAAAAACCAATCTGATTTAACTACCATGACACATGAAGTGTCCAAGGTGAGCTAGATTGAGACCAAACATTATATATCATTATTTATTTATGTTTTCTTTGTATACCTTTTAAATTTTATCCATATGATTTATGTTCACACAGAGGCCGTAGCCAGAAAGTTATGATCGAGGGGCAAACTTTGATAATTTTTAAAAACTACGCTACGAGTCTTAGTTAAGATCAAAATACAAAAATAACCAGATATTTTAAAAAATTATACGAAAATAATTTTTTTTGCTAGGGTCATGTGCCCACCTGCCCCTCCATTCTCTGCCTCTAATCACACAGTATAATATTGCACAACACATACAATAGTATTACTATTGTATGTAAAATAGTACTATTGTATGTAAAATAACGTTATATTAGGATCTGAATAAATATTTTTGTAATGCAGTATGCTCTATATTTCGTGTATCTTGGATTGGTGGTTTGTGTGTCATCTTATGCTGGTGAGTAGTTAACTTCACTCTTATGTTTTTTTACTACAAGTCCATTTCATCTCTTTTTATTAAATGTATTTATCTAAGCTTTTAAGATATGATAGGAGTATATGTTTTGCATTATTTGAAAGAAAATGGTGTTACTATATTAGACAGTTCATCAAAGGATCAGGTGCACGTGGGTACCTTGTTATGATTTGTCGTTTTCGTCACGCATTTGGTCAAATCTTTGATCATTTTTTTAAATGTTTTCACACACATCTCCATCACGAATATTATATTACTACTTAGTTTTTGTTTTTTTGTAATGAAATTATTTTATGATCTAAAAAATATTTGTGATGGATAATTTGTAGAGATTGGATGTTGGATGTATACTGGTGAAAGACAAGTGAGTGCATTGAGGAAAAGCTATTTGGAAGCTGTTTTGAAACAAGATGTTGGATTTTATGATACTGATGCCAGAACAGGTGATATTGTGTTTAGTGTATCCACTGATACATTACTTGTTCAAGATGCCATCAGTGAGAAGGTAATATATTAGAGGTTTTGCTAAATATAATTTTCTTTTAATAAGAGCCATTAGACTCGTTATAACAAAAAGTGCTGTCACTTCAGATTTTTTCCCATTAGTCATAACCCATAGCTTACCAAAAACACATTCCTCTCATCAAATAAACACAAATACTAAAAACAAAAAAACAAATACTGATAACTTGGCGGTTGGGGTGTCGGACGGCGCTATAGGATAGCGCCATAAGGCTATAACGCCGCCTGTGGCACTGGACACCGGATGCTCTAAGGAATATTTTGTTAGTATAGCTAAATTGTTCACGTTACTATTTTAGTTTGTTTAAACGAAACTATTTTTCATCTAAATAGTAAGTTAGGATTGAAAAATATTTCTGTTTTAACTTTATTAGATCTTTAAAGATGTGAAACTCAATTGCTACATTCAATAATTAGAAAAATGTCATGGATTGTCACATTTTAACTTTGTTTTTCTAAGCTTTAGCGTGTGAAAACTCAAAGAAAATACTTTTTTTCGTTAAAAAAACAATTTGTCCAGATTTAGAAGTTAAAATATTTAGTAATGCAAAAACAAGTTTACACTCCCTTTAAAAAGTTAAATAGTTTAATTATGCAAAGGTACTCTGTACTTGGTCTGCACCTCGAACGGTTTAGTTTTGTACACCAACCTATTTTAATTTTTAATTTTTTACAGATGGAATTTTTATGATAGATAATTTAATTTAGTTAAATGAAACGGGAAAAGAACTATCAATTTGTTTGGTCCACTAATAACGGGGGACATACATGGGGTCCAATTAAAATAACGGGGTTTCATTGGCGCATGTTAGCATACCTGGACTAAACCTGCGCATGAAATTATCTATCAAAGTTTTTAGTAAATTCTGCAAGAAGATTGTCCATTCTTTTCATTATTTTTGTGGTGCATGTTAGCATACTTAGCTTAACGTGCGCCTGTCATTATCAGAACATGTACTTGTGTTGTTTTAGTACATTTTTAAGCATGAAAATAAGTGTTCAATTTTTTTCTGTGCTTTTAACATTAGGTGGGAAACTTTATACACTATCTATCGACGTTTTTGGCTGGATTGGTGGTTGGTTTCGTGTCGGCATGGAAGCTAGCTCTTTTGAGTGTTGCTGTAATTCCCGGGATTGCATTTGCAGGAGGATTGTATGCGTATACTCTTACTGGTCTCACTTCCAAGAGCCGTGAATCCTATGCAAATGCTGGCATTATTGCCGAGCAGGTGATCTTGCATTCCATTTTTTGGCTTGAAATTATAATGCTAGACTAGATAGTGCCTCTTTTGTTTGCCACAAGTTTCGTGGCATTATGATTACCTCAAGTTCCACTTAACTTTGCGTATCTTAGTAAATGATTAAGTTACTTTATGGACAATGCTTGTAAAATAGTTCCAAGTTTGTGTGATCATGTATTATACAGCATGCTCTACAGTGATATAATAACACTTTGCCTCATATAGTGCTTTACTTTTATCTCTTGACTTTTGGTCTTGTTTCCTTAGTGTGGCTTTAATCAAACTACTAATTAAATCATATGCATCTGAGCTAGTGCGCTGTTCGAATTATGTTGTTTTCTTATAATCAACTGACCTAGTTATTTATCCAATATGATTTCTTAAACTTTTTACCAATTAACAGGCTATTGCACAAGTAAGGACGGTGTACTCATACGTTGGTGAGACCAAGGCCCTTGATTCATATTCAGATGCAATACAGCACACCCTTAAGCTCGGCTACAAGGCTGGGATGGCAAAGGGTTTGGGACTCGGATGTACATATGGAATTGCATGCATGTCATGGGCACTTGTGTTTTGGTATGCTGGTGTATTTATTAGGAATGGGCAGACAGATGGTGGAAAAGCATTCACTGCTATATTCTCAGCCATCGTTGGTGGCATGTAAGAATACTACTTTTATTAATTTGTATAATAGACCATAACTATCGTTTCTTGAAGTTTAACTAAAACACGTCTATCCTAACAGGAGTTTGGGTCAGTCTTTTTCGAATCTTGGAGCATTCAGCAAAGGCAAAGCTGCTGGATATAAACTATTTGAAATCATTAAGCAAAAGCCAACTATAGTTCAGGATTCTACAGACGGGAAGTATTTATCGGAGGTCAATGGCAACATTGAGTTCAAGGAAATATCTTTTAGTTACCCTTCAAGGCCAGATGTTCTTATCTTCAGAAATTTCTCCATTTTCTTCCCTGCCGGCAAGACAGTTGCTGTGGTTGGTGGTAGTGGGTCGGGTAAAAGTACAGTTGTTTCTCTGATAGAACGGTTTTACGACCCTAATCAAGGTAAATCTTGTAAACAGTTACTGCAAGTTATGACAATACTCGTTTTCTTTGTCTTATTTTGTAGCTATGTTTATGCGTTTATTGTGTTGTAGGACAAATATTGCTAGACAATGTTGACATTAAGACATTGCAACTACGATGGCTGCGTGATCAAATTGGTCTTGTGAACCAAGAACCTGCATTGTTTGCCACCACGATCCTTGAAAACATACTTTACGGAAAACCTGATGCAACTACAGCTGAGGTCGAAGCTGCAACGTCTGCTGCAAATGCTCATAGTTTCATTACCTTGCTTCCTAATGGCTACAACACTCAGGTCGGTGAGCGTGGGGTCCAGCTATCTGGTGGTCAGAAACAAAGAATCGCAATTGCTAGAGCAATGTTAAAAGACCCTAAAATTCTCCTTCTTGATGAGGCTACCAGCGCCCTTGATTCAGGTTCTGAAAGCATTGTTCAAGAAGCTCTTGACCGGTTAATGATTGGAAGAACAACAGTTGTGGTTGCACATCGTTTATCCACCATAAGAAATGTTGACTCCATAGCAGTTCTTCAACAAGGACAAATTGTGGAGACCGGAACACATGAAGAACTAATTTCAAAACCTGGTGCCTACGCTTCACTTATCAGATTCCAAGAAATGGTGGGAAACCGAGACTTCTCAAACCCTTCAACTCGCCGCACACGTTCAACACGATTAAGTCATTCATTGTCGACAAAATCACTTAGCCTCAGGTCTGGAAGCTTAAGAAATTTAAGCTATCAGTACAGCACGGGTGCTGATGGTCGTATAGAAATGGTATCCAATGCTGAAACTGATAGAAAAAATCCAGCTCCAAGTGGTTATTTCTTCCGCCTTTTAAAAATGAACGCTCCTGAGTGGCCTTATTCGATAATGGGAGCTGTAGGATCAATCCTATCTGGATTTATCGGTCCAACCTTTGCCATTGTGATGAGTAATATGATTGAAGTTTTCTACTTCAATAACCCCGCACGAATGGAGAGAAAGACCAAAGAGTATGTTTTTATCTACGTTGGAGCTGGTCTATACGCTGTTGTTGCATACTTGATCCAACATTACTTCTTTAGTATTATGGGTGAGAACCTCACTACAAGAGTAAGAAGGATGATGCTTTCAGGTATGCTAATTTCCATTCTTAATTATATGCTCATAAACATAAAAAAGAGTACACTACAAATTTATGGTTTTATACTTTTTTCTTCTTTTTTTTAGCGATCATGAGGAATGAAGTTGGATGGTTCGACGAGGAGGAGCACAACTCTAGTTTAGTTGCAGCCCGACTAGCCACAGACGCTGCAGACGTGAAATCTGCAATAGCTGAGAGGATCTCGGTTATACTACAAAACATGACATCTCTTCTAACTTCATTTGTCGTTGCCTTCATTGTGGAATGGAGGGTCTCACTTCTCATTCTCGCCACTTTCCCTCTCCTTGTCCTAGCCCATTTTGCTCAGGTAACAAACAGCTTATTTCACTCGTAAATAATCACATAGACAAACTTTTTTTTGGGCCGGTAACATTATGGGTTATTAACATTTTGCAAAAATGAGATAGACATTTTAATAAACAATGTGAAACCACACGCATGCTAGGCTGCTAGCACATAGGATTAATCATAGTATAATTATTTTAGCTTAACAAGCATCAATTTTCATAGTTTTAGAATCTTGAAATTTGGGTAATATTATCTTGATATTAATCGACAAGAACGTATATTCAAAGAGGGCAGAAATCTAGTGCGCATTGCATGTGCTTCTTTTATTAAGGTTCATACTTTCCCGAAACTCACACCACAACCTCTGACTCGTATATAATATACTCTCTTACTTCAATAAAGGATCCACTTTTTATTTAACAATTTCAAAACTTACCATTTTTCAAAATATTTTGACACTTTCGATGCCATTTTGTCTTTAGATTAAAATGTAAGCAATTGATACAATATTTGGTAAAAGATTCCTTTCGAGCCCACTAAATTCAATGCCACTAGAAATATTACTACACTTCTCTTGTTTTAATAGGATCCTCTCATATTTATTATATTTATTTTGAACATAATCGGTTAAGTTTATTGTAAGAGGGAAAGAAAGTAGTAATTATTTTGGGACTTTTATTTTATAAAAAATCAAATCTTCACTCGTAACAATCTCAACATTACTTATCATGTTAAGAATGAACATGTTAAAAATGAAAGACTTCCTTGATTTCAGCATCACCGACTATACCATTTCACTTTTTCTTTTGGGTATGTATGAGTGACCATTCATCAATTGATGCATCAACGTCACATCAGGTTTCTTCATCATAATCCGACTAATTATCACCTATAATGTCACAACCTTACAACTTTGTACACATTGACGTCGTTTTGACTCAAACTTACTCAAGTGTCTCGATCGATATGGATCGGTAAAGCGTGGTCTCGATTGATATGGATCGGTAAAGCGTGGTATGAGTAGAGTTTTGGAATAACAAAATGTTACCTAAGCACAAATAAGTGAAAAGTGTAACCAACCTAGGATTCTTATATCTAGCATAGTAACATTACATTCAAAATAACACAATTACATATTGAACAAAAAACATGTATGTATAGTTTACTTGATTTTTACATTTAGTAAGATATGTGACACTGTTGGATGTGAATGGCAGAGATTCTTATTAGCCCGTGACCGTTGCACACTGTTCTAAATATTTATACCTTTTTACAATTCAATTTTTCACTCATACATTTGTATAAAACTTCCATAGGACCCTGCCTGCTTGTGTTGTCAGATGCAGCATTTAAACATATCATATGGTAAAAATGAGCCTGTTATCTAGGGCCCCAACATGTTTTGTTTTCTTTTTCATTCACGTATTACACATTCCAGTCAAATTGATGGAGATTGAATACTGTAGTACTGAGACACTTATGGGGTTCTCTTATTTGTTGCAACAGTAGGAGTGAATACCACTAGATATATGTGTCCTTTTGTCACTTATCAATTTACTTCTCTAACACTTCATGGTCCCATACTCCCATTCACTTTATTTTAACCTCTGTCCACTTTATCCCACCCAAAGGGTATTTTCGTCATTTTACATGCATGATCATGTCTAGCATAATGTTAACTCTGTATACTCTTTGGAAAGAAAAAAATCGCACTATTTGAGTAAAGTGAGATCAGTACATTTTTCAACCAATCAAATATCATCCGCACTCACTAAACTCTCGTTTAATTGGTTATGACAAGAATGGGACTATTATTTTGAGACATCTCAAAACAGAAATGGGGACTATAATTTTGGGATGAAAAGAGTAATGTATCTCGTGCTACATGATTGACTATATTTAAATTAATGATCGAAGTAGTACACAACATGACAATATCATCGCATATGAATATGCATATTACTCATAAATCTAACATAGGAATTGTGTATTGGGATGTTTAACAAGTAATCTTAAGATATCGTATGATTAACAAGAAGTCAAGAAACTAATAACATGATCGTTTTCTCTTTTACAGCAACTTTCGCTCAAAGGTTTTGCTGGAGATACAGCAAAGGCGCATGCAAAAACTAGCATGATTGCCGGGGAAGGAGTGAGCAACATTCGGACTGTTGCAGCCTTCAACGCGCAAGACAAGATCCTTTCGTTATTCTCAGCTGAACTACGTGTGCCACAAAAACAAAGTCTTCGTCGTAGTCAGTTTTCTGGCATGCTTTTTGGTATCTCCCAGCTCGCTCTCTTTGCATCCGAAGCACTAATCTTATGGTATGGCGCACACCTTGTTAACAAGGGCCTTTCAACCTTCTCGAAAGTGATCAAAGTGTTTATTGTTTTGGTCATCACTGCAAACTCAGTAGCTGAAACTGTTAGCCTTGCTCCGGAGATAATTAGGGGTGGTGAAGCCATTGGGTCTGTATTTTCAATTCTTGATAGATCAACACGAATTGATCCTGATGATCCTGATGCCGAAGTGGTTGAAACGATTCGAGGCGACATTGAATTACGTCACGTTGACTTCGCTTACCCTTCAAGACCGGATATAATGGTTTTCAAGGACTTTAGTCTTAGAATACGGGCCGGTCAAAGCCAAGCTCTCGTGGGAGCTAGTGGTTCAGGGAAAAGTTCAGTGATTTCATTGATTGAAAGATTCTATGACCCGCTATCAGGAAAGGTTATGGTAGATGGGAAAGATATTAGACGGTTAAATCTAAAGTCTCTACGCTTGAAAATCGGTCTAGTCCAACAAGAACCCGCACTGTTCGCAGCAAGCATAATGGACAACATTGCGTATGGGAAAGAGGGAGCTACAGAAGCAGAAATTATAGCAGCAGCAACAGCAGCAAATGTGCACACATTTGTTAGCGGTTTGCCTGAAGGGTATCAAACTCCCGTAGGCGAAAGAGGAGTTCAACTCTCGGGTGGACAGAAACAAAGAATAGCAATAGCCAGAGCTGTTTTAAAGAACCCAACAATTCTCTTACTTGATGAAGCCACTAGCGCTCTAGACGCTGAATCAGAGTGTGTGCTTCAAGAAGCACTCGAAAGGCTAATGAGAGGTCGAACCGTGGTTCTAATAGCCCATCGTTTATCAACAATTCGAGGAGTGGACAGTATAGGCGTGGTCCAAGATGGTCGAATAGTTGAACAAGGTAGTCATGGTGAGCTTGTAAGCCGACCTGAAGGGGCTTACTCTAGGCTCTTGCAACTACAACAACATCGCATATGATGATGATACAAGGGTTTGTTACGTAGAAGAAAATAGTAAACTTGTGCATGTTTTTTTGTTACCAGTCGTCGTGTGATAATGTATAAGCTTAGCCTTTATTTGTTTGGTCGATTGGTTGCATCTTAACTACTTTTCCCAATATTTTGTAATCTAATGCTTGTTATGTTATATATATTTTTCAATGTTGCAAAAATCGGCCGAATCGGCCGATTAATCGCTAATCGGTGATGCACCTTGTCGATTTTCGAAAATCGGTGAAAAAATCGGCCTAGGCAAAAAAATCAGAAAAAATCGGTCAAAAATCGGCCGAATCGGTCAAAAATCGGCCGAATCGGCCAAAAATCGGCCGAATCGGCTGAATCGGCCGAATCGGTCAATTTAAAAAACATAGAAATTTAGGCATTTTACTTAATTTGGGGATCATTTATTTCACTTATAACGTACAATGGGCCTCATAATCAGAATTGAAGCCTTTTATTGAGGTTTGTAAACATAGAAGGCTTGGAATCAGTTAAGATCTTTAGGTTGCTCTCCAGAAATTCCCAAAACATGTAGGAAATGCCAAACCGATTAATCACCGATTAATCACCGCCTTGACCGATTACAGGCTACAGGGTGGTCGACCGCCCGACTACCGATTCACGATTTTTGCAACATTGATATTTTTGCATATTCAAATCAACACACATCTCAAATTCTAACGGATTCAGTTGCATGTTAGCATGATCTAGTAGGTCATATGTGTTGCTCAATCAGCTCTTGTTTTGTCGCTAGATTCAGCTTATCATGCTGTCAATCATTGTATCATACTATCATGCGAGAAAACTATAGCTATGTTTATACAGTAATTAAACATGGTTGACTTGTCTTAATCAGGTGATCTTACTTGACTACAACATGACCACAGCCGTATATGTGACGAGGGCCTCAAATTTTTGAGGCCTCAAAATATATACCCCGTTATATATTTGGAACCTTAAAATTCACTTATAACAAAAATTGTTATCGTTGTACAATTTTATGCTGCAAATGTTTGTTAAAACTTAAGATAAAATCATCAAAATACTATGTTTTTAGTTTCCATAATTGGTATATAACATATTTTTGATCATCGTATATAGTTATCGAGTTTTTACATAAGGCCTCGTTTCGCTCAGCTGCGACACTGAACATGACCTATAATCCCATATGAAGTTATGATATATAAGATGATTGAACCGGTCTGAGTGTGTCGATTAACAAGAACTCCGAAATTAATCGGCCAAAAGCCCAAAACTCTGTTTACCCATAAACAAGATACACTTGTTTGCATTTTGTTAAAGGTCAAATATAACTCATTATCAGTTTGGATAACATGTTAATGGGGTATACATGCACATAATGGATGTTAAAAGGTAGCAAGTGGTTTAGACATTAGACAGCAAAAAGGATATAGTGTGTTCATCATTATTTCGAAACCCCATGTGGCTTGCAACTGTTATTTTGCTTTTAAACAAGGATTTTTTACTTTTAGATTGTAGGTTCTTTGATCTTCTAAATTTCAGCGCACGAAGTTTTCCTTTTGGTTCTTAAGGCCCACCAAAACAATGGGGTTGTTGATTAAGACCAATGAGTTTAAGGACTTCTTTTCAATAATTTAGGGACATCTCATGTTATTCATGTCTTCAATTATTATTGTGTTGGTTAACAAAAGTAAGTAAGATATTTTAAAAAAGGGATAAAAATGCCATTGGCATTCGGTTTTAATTCGAAGTCGCGCCAAACATGTAATCATGTATAACAGACTATGATATGATGCAGTTCATCTTTTCTAAAATCTTTTGATCTTATTATCTTAACAATGATAGGATAGCAATAGGGTAACTTGCAAAACATTCATCTAAGATGACACTTATTTACAACTTGACATATTGTTAAAACTATGATTATTTTATTAATATTTTAATATTACTCTTTCCTCGCAAGCATACAACAAAACAACTCTTACACTATTGTATGTTTTTTAATTTTTCTATTCGATGCTTTTGACTTTGTACACATCATAATTGGAACTTATTATGAAATGATGTTTATAAACTTTAAAATTAACAATCGAAAGTTTTTAAAAATTTATATATGGAGCAAAATTGATCTCAAATGAAAGAAGATTAAATCTTATTATTATTATTATTTTTTTATATAAATTGCTTAATAATTTTAGTAAATACCATGTATATATTTTATAAAATCTGTAGATGTTCTTAAAGATGTAAAAAAAAAACGTAGTTGAATTTCGCAGTAAGTTCGTAATTATTGCGTAATAAATTCGAATGATAAAATATAGAAGAATATGAGTATAGGGAATATATATTAGGGTGCGTTTGGTTTGTGTGTGTATGGCTTGAATTTGGATTTGAATTTAATATAAGTTTTGAAATAAATAAAGATAAAAAAATACAATAAAATAATATATTGTTTACTTTTCAAATGAATACAATTTAAAAATGGGTTTTGGCTATACAATAGCAACGTGCTTTTTCAAATGTACGGATTTTGTACATGTTTTATTTTTCATTCTATTTAATGTTACGTACTTTCATGTTTTGTACTAATTTGCACCAACAAACTTTAACCGAAACCAAAATTTTCTTACAACATATTTGTATTATATACTCACATTTGTACATGTTTTGTGTTCTTCCCCAAATAGCATAATCAACCAAATTGTACTCACAAAACACACATAATGTCTTAATCCTCTGCTAATTGTAGTTGTCTTCCTCTACCACCTACCATTTGTTAACATGAAGAACCAGTAATTGAACAAACATCACGAACAATCTATCATCCATTAAGGTGTTTTCTTGGCTGCATTCAGTATTACAATGTGAGTTATTTATACATTGTTTAAACTCAAAGTAACAACTGTTGAAATTCTTTATTCCAAATACAAATTAGTAATGTAAGTTATTTGTACTATTTAAGGTTCAAAATGTGGGACCTTTTACTGGCTAGATCTTGAATTACCAAATGACTACGACAACCAAGAGGTGTTCAAGTTGATTCAAAAGGAAAAAAATAGTTCAAAGAAGACAAGTACACTTTTGATGGAAAATAAGAGATTTGCAAAGGGAGTTTGACTTTCAAAAGTCAAATTTGGAGAAGCAATTGTTGATGCTTGATTGGTGGTAAACAGTCAGAAATTATCAACCAAGTAATGGTCAACAAGTCAAACAGCCTAACCAATACTCCGTGGAATGTAGTGTTTCCCCGGGTCGTTAGATCCCAACGAGGCGTGAAATCTGAAATAAGATGACTTTGAGATCTGGTGAAATGAACAGGAAAAGGGTTCAAGTGATTATACTACTGAAATATAAGTAAAAATAGCTTTGATAAGCTATATCAACTAATACGTGAAATCAGATAATCACAAATGCAAAGGAACTGGAAAACGTGTACGTTTAATATTTAAACGTAAACATACGAAACAAAACGATTTTAACTAAAGTAGGAATTTGCATGCCTTAGTGGCTTAAATGCAAATTAAACAGACTTAAAATATTTACTTTATAATTATAAACTTATTTAAAAGTTAAAAAAACCTAAAAATGTAAAAAGAAATAAAAATGTACGTTTAAATTTAAATAAACGTAAACGTATGAAACAATACGTGAATTCTGTCAAATATAACTCCCACAAATGTGAAAATTATATTTTTGGAATCCTAAAAGTAAAGAAAATTTATTGGAAATTTAAAATTATTTTTATAACTATTTAATTAATTATTATTTATTTAATAACTATTTTTAATTATTTAATAATACACTAATAAATAAGAAAATGTAAAACAAGCCTAGAAAAATAAATTAATAACTTAGAAAAATCTAAAATATTATAAGACTTATTTTAGAACTGAATTTATATTTTTCACACTATTTATCTAATTATTATTTAATTATTAATTAACTAATTAAACTGATTTAAATTATTAAAAATACTAAAAAAACTTAGATAATTAAAGAATTTTTTATATATCTAATTAACCATCACAGGAATCTTAAAAAAATTATGAAAAGTTGGATTTATGTATTTTTAAGCTATTTTATTAATTACTATTCTAATTATTAATTAATTACCAATTAAGCTAATTATATTCAAAAAAATAGAAAATGAACAGTAGAAATTCTAGAAAAATTCCAAAAAAATGTTTTAACTTATATAAAAGCTAGGAAAATTATAAAAACTAGGTGTTACTTAATGAAATCTAAAGTTGCTATTTAATTCTTTATTATTAATTAATAATTAATTAAATTATTATTAATTCTAAAAATCACTAAATGACAAAGGAAAAATCTAGAAAAATTCTTAAAAATACTTCAAACTGTTAGGAATTGAGGAAAAATATGAAAAGATATAAGTGCTTAATAATAAGCTAAAAAGAAAAATGAAAAAGATAACTTCTATTAGATAGAAGCTATCACTATAATTAAGTTTGGTTTTTCTTGGATTTCTTTTCACAGAACTATTTAATAACTAAAATTAAGAGATATTTGTAAAAACAACAAGTTTAGAACTAAAAAATAAGCACTGTGAGTGCTTATAAGTTTGACAGTTGACTTTGGTTAACCAAACTAGGAAATAAGCTCAAATTAGCTTACGTGGGGTCCACAGGGGTAAAACTTGGTTCAGATGAGTAAAGTTGACATGAATAAGCCAGAATCCAGCAAATAAACCTCTTGGATAAGCCAATAAGCTAGAAATAAGCACTAGGTTACCTACTTGTACACAGAAAAATGGGACAGAGTTTAGGGGAGGATTCAGGTGGGTCCCGGGAAGCTTAAGCTCACAAGCTTACTCAAAATAGGAAGGTGGCTAGGAGGGGGTTGAAAGAACCCACTTGGGGCCTGTGGGACCCACTGAGGTGGTCAGGAGCAACCACCAAAGTGGTGGTGGTGGCTGCAGTGATCTGTGCACAGGGGAGGTGCTTCCCCTGCAGGTGACTTTGGCTGTTTGTAGGGCCCACAGGAAAATTTGAAAAAATCTAATGACTATGGGTTTTCACAGATGAGGTGAGGGGCTACAAATCCCGAAAAGCTCAAGTCTTGAAACAAGGTGCAAAATTCTAAACAATTCTTGCTAGTTTTGGTTTTTCTGCCTAAATTACTTTTTGACTATTTTTGATTTCAAGCTTAGTTTGACTAAGTTGAACTTTGAATCAAACCTACTCATTGATTATGTAATATTAGGCTAATGAGATGTGAAATTAAGCTAGATAAACAACTTGTGATCTAAATTGATGAAAATGGAACCAAATCTTTCAACAGTTAACTGCTAATATTGGATTTGAGGTGATGTTGACTTTTTCTGAGAAAGTTACCAAATTGGTGGTTAATCTGAGCTTATATGAACATAAGTGACTTGTTTTAACCAAGTTTTACCATAATGAACAAGAAGAACACAGAAAGATAGCATCAACCAAACACCCCTTTAAACTAATGAAAACATGATTTTCAAAGTATAAGAGTTATTCAAACCATGAAATTTCATCCGGAGACCATATAATGATATCACAAAACCAAATGAGCATAAAACATCAATACCACAAGCATATTACACAGACTTGTCAAATTTGCATTTTAAACTGTGATATTTCAATTTTAAGCAACAATTTAATCCAATGGACAAACAAGCAACTTTAAGCTATATTATAACTAAAAAACAACACAGGAACATCAAAACATGAAAATCTAAGCAAATAAAATATTTAAACAATAAAATGCCAAATTGAATAAAAAGCTTACAAAATGGATTCCAAGCTGAGAACTTAAGAACAAGGACCAAGATCAACTTATCAGCTTACCACTAAGCTTCTAAACCAAAAGCCATCCATAATTCACTTTGCTCCAAGCTGTGATCATGATTTCCACTGATTTTTGTATTTTTCACTTTTTTTTTCTTGATTTTTTATGTATTTTTAATTTTTATGATTACAACTGCTTTTAAGGTTTCTAAAAGCTTTCAAAAGCTTTCTGAGGAGCTTAAGTGAGCTTGTGAGTCCTTATATAAACAATTAACAACATTAAGTAAATATGAGAATTTGAAGCTAAAAACTTGCATAAACTGAATTGACAAAGATGAACTGAAACTGAAACTGAAATATGGTTTGGATTACACTGAGATTAAGGAAAATAAAACTTAAAAGCTTAAACATACTGTTATGACCAAGAAACACGTTCCAGAGGTCGCGGTTGATGAAAATACACCATGGTTCTAGAGAGAGAAAGTAGAGAGAGAAAGGTGGAGAAAATGGTTTATATTAAAATGAATAAATGAAACAACACACACACACTTTCCCACACCCCTCATGGAGAGTCATGAGGGGTATTTATAGGCTCATTACATCACATGTTTGCCTATATTACAATAGTAGTCCCTAAAGTACTATTTGTATGATATCTAGTCCTTTTCTTTATGTGTGACGTTATCTTTTATAAAATAGCAAGGCTAACAATCTCCCTCCAAGATATCGTCACACATGAATGGATACAATGAGACCTATAAACACATAAACATGTAAATTACAACAATAGTAAACTATGTTGACGTTGTTGAAGCGCAGAGTCTCTGTAGTCTAGATACTGAGGCAGACTTGAAGTTCTCTCTTCCGACAATCTCGGCGTATGATCTTTGACACTGACGGCAAAGGTCTTTGTAGCTCTAAACTTCAACTGTAATGGTCTAGTTAGGTTATTACTCCCTCCTAACTAGTGAGCCTTTATTCTTTTTCTTCTGCTCCCTCCTGAACTAACAACTCTCTTCTCATCTCGCAGCGGATAAGGTAGATACTAATGAGTTTGCACCATGGTTGTCATTCTGGGAGCATCATAGCATAACTCACATAGTATTGCACAGAAGGTTGGTAATACGCTCCGATGTACACATCATTAGTACTTCTTCGGTTCTAGTGTAAGCATAATTCCCTCGAACAACCAACGTACTAGAGATGAAACACTACTTCTTTTGGCATGTTCTTCTCCCTCCTGATGGTTGCGATGTATCGAAATCATCATACTATTGTGTGTACATGCCAAAATTACCCGTACTTTACACTTCTGATGCAGTATAGATAGATCATGAAAGCATAATTTGTGAGAATATGCTGATAGGATATGACTCTCTTTATTCTACAATCTCTTCTCTTCTCTTCAACCTTTAAGCGACCTCTTCAAATTCCAACCAGCTAGTAAATGACCACTGTATGGAGAGAACCCAATATAACCAATCTGAGAATGAAGTAAACATCTCATAGATATGTGACTTAATCTTGTACGAAGGTGTGACTAAGAACCTCTACTGAGCACTACAATGTAACTCCTTTAAGCATAATGAGTGCCATATACCCAAACCAACAAACAGTATATGAAATATCCACCTCTTGGAATCTCCACAACTTCATGTGACACTGAGTACTACAACGTAACTCCTTAAAGAGATAGCTATAACCCGTGAGTACTACAATGTAACTCCTTACATCGAGTATAACTAGATAATCCAAGTCTTAATCACTATCTCTACCAGTGTTTGCCCAAACAAGTATCTCCGAAAGTCATGCATCCATCCACCCCTAGACTTTGAGATAAATAAGTACACATGCCCGTGAAATGAACTTTAAACCCAAATAAGCAATATCGTACAAAAACTCCGTAATCACAAAAATCTGATACTAGCCGTTGTCATTTGAATGTGATTCTTGATCAGGATCGTTTAAGAAAAACGTGGTGTGTTTTGGTGAAGCTTGAAATTCTATTTCGGGTGATTCGTAGTGATTTCGTATTTTCCCTCCAAAAATAAAATTGGAAAATTTTCTCGCCAATAATTTGGAAATCACTATGAAATACAATACAAAGGTTACCTGAAAATTTTGAGTATTAAAAATTTTTACGCCAAATTTTGTCAAAAAATTTTGAATTTTGGCAAAAAAATTTGAATTTCGGGCCAAAATTTTCAACGTTATACCTAACTTTGAATTTCGCGTAAAAATTGAACGTTTAGTCTCCTCTCAAAAATAAGTTTTACTCAAATTTTCCCGCCAAAAAGTTTTTTTTTTTTTGGCTAACTCGATAAACCCATCAAACTCGGTAACCTTTCAAACTCGATAACCATTCAAACTCGGTAAGGCTGTCAAACTCGGTAAGGATTTCGAAGCTATCAAACTCGGTAAAATCTTACTAACTCGATGAGAATCTCAAACTCGATAAATGAAGACTTAACTCGATAGATCTTCTAACTTGATAAGTAAAAACGAACGAAGTATAGTTTCCCCTTACTCGATAACATTAAGAAACCTTACTCGATAAACAATAAGGGTTGTTAGCTAACTCGCTAACTGGCTGATGCGTGGGAATCACAACAGGCTTTACCTCTCGAGGGATCTCGAGAAGCTTACAACCCCCACCAGGCAGTGTACCTGATCGTTGTAGTATAGTATAGTGACAAGTAACGGGGGATTGATCGTTCAGCTAGGAATAGTGTCGTTAGGATTGAAATTAATCTAACTAGGTTTAAAGGTGAAGGATGGTTCTTTTTGTATTTTTTTTATATTTTATGAAAAGCAAGTAAAAATCTCGGGTATTGGGAGTGTGGGCGGAATTAGTTGCTAATCAACTAACCCAAAAGCTACTAATTAAACTAATTAACAAGAAAACTAAACTAAGGTTTTACAAGATAAGTGAAGCATGTCTACCTATGATATGTTATTCCTTGCTAGCTATCCAATTCTACCTATTGAATTGTAACCTTGTTTTAATTGACGGGTTGTATTCCTTAATACCATTCATGGGGTATCGCACATAACTCCCCAATTCTATGAGCTCTTATCTCCTCCTACACCATGCCCAGTACAACTATAGGGATTGTAAACAGTGGCTCATGCATTAAATACAACCAATAAAGACCTTAGTGCAATAGGTTCATGTTTCCTAAGACGTTCAAGTATGTTACCATTTGGAGATCTGCCAGTTTTCTTAAGCCTAACATATAAATCATTCAATCAAAACAAGAATCAATAGGAAACAAGAATTATAAACTAAACCAACTAGATCTATTGAAGTTGTCACGCCTTAATTAATGGAGATAGACACACACATCAACAAGCCCCTCGTTAATGGAGATAGACACAACATCAACAAGAAATCAATTAGATCTAATCAATTATATACAAGTTTCACATAATCATAAGTAGACACAAGGTGAATTAGCAAATCATCATCAAATAAGGACAATCAACAAGAATAATGAAAGACATAGTTGAGATAGAATCATCAAACCAATACATGATGTTTATGGAGTGATTAAAACCCTCTAAGTTGCTGGAAAAACACCCACCTAAACCCAGGAATCGACTTTAGGGTTTTGGGCTTACAAAAAGTGAAGTTATGAAGTTATATTTATAGGCATGTTTTCTGTCGGCCCTTCTTGACGGCGTCAGCTCGTTACTCTTGACGCCGTCAAGACCATTTTTTCACCAAATTGTAGATCTCTTCGTCCTCTTTGCGTGGGCTTTTGAATCACCTAAATCCGAGTTCGTATGAAAAAGTTATGACCAAAACAATATCAGCTACTTCGCGCGCAAGTTTCGACAAGTTAACACGTGACGGCCTTGGGTGACGCCTTCACATTCTCTCTGGGCCGTCACCACTTTTACTCTTGACGCCATCATGAAAAGCCACTTGACGCCGTCAGGTACTGTTCCCAGCAAGGAAAATTAAGACTTTGTCGTTTTCTTCACTTTTATGCTCCAAAAACGTCCAAAATGCTTCCTTTTCCAGAATTCACTCCCAAAGTACCTAAAATCATAAAAGGAATGATTTAGGGCAATATTTGATCAAATAAATTCGAATTCGAGCTTAAATGACCCCCTAAAAATGGTTCATTTTTCGCCTTGTCTCTGGCTAACTCGCCAAATCCTAACTCGCCAAAACTAGTTCTTAACTCGCTAAAGATTGAAATCCTAACTCGGTAAGAAAAGTTCAAACTCGCTAAAAAAAAACCCTAACTCGCTAAATTCTGACAACCAAACTCGGTAAAACATCACCAAACTCGATAGATTAAGTTCAAACTCGTTAAGCAGAATCCAAACTTGATAAAAACACTTCTAACTCGAAAGAATGGCGATGAACAGTACCAGATCCGCTTATTTCGCCCAAAAACACGATTTTTTCACCCATAAACACCACGATTCACCCCCGGTTAGCTCTGATGCCACTTGTTATGACCAAGAAACACGTTTCGGAGGTCGCGGTTGATGAAATACACTATGGTTCTAGAAAGAGAAAGTAGAGAGAGAAAGGTGGAGAAAATGGTTTATATTAAAATGAATATATGAAACAACACACACACTTTCCCACACCCCTCATGGAGAGTCATAAGGGGTATTTATAGGCTCATTACATCACATGTTTGCCTATATTACAATAGTAGTCCCTAAAGTACTATTTGTATGATATCTAGTCCATTTCTTTATGTGTGACGTTATCTTTTATAAAATAGCAAGGCTAACACATACACTTGGAATAGTAAAAGTGAACTAGTTGATTATGAAAACTAAAAATTACACTAGATAGATTGTAACACTGTATCTCCCCTCTTCTTTATAGACTTTTTGATATTCCCACATGCTTCTGAGCATTTCCCATCAATAACCTGAGCCATTGGATGACTAAAACTAATCCCAGCCGTTTAAATGCAATTTGGCGCCAAAAGTGGTTCTAGTTGCTTGTGGCCGAAATTTATCAATTAATGCATCTTGGAGGATAGTTGTGGAGGAGGGAACATGATTGGAAGGGTTTTAAGCCAAGTTGGGGTGGTTTAGTAGCAAAACCAGTAGTATGAGTGCTACAGTGGTGGTTTTAAGGTGGGAATGCATGTATGGGGTTATAGGCTAGTTGTGAGGTGGAAAGGTTGTGAGGGAGAAGTAGGGGGACAGGAAAGGAGAGTTGGTGATGAGGTGGTGGTGTTTACAGGTGGCTATGGAGAGGTGGAGGAGGTGAGGTGGAAGATGGAGGGGGTTGACCATTTGACCCCGTTCAAATATTTAAGGGGTGTGGGCTTTTGTGTTTTGGGCCTGGGTAAAAAGGGTAAGGTGGGCTGGCGTGTTTGTATATTGAATTTGATTTGGTTTTTAGGTTTAATATTTAGGGTCCGGTTTGGTTTTAAGCTTATAAAGCCCAAGGACCATAAGGGTAATATTTGGATTTTGAGGGACTGAACATGTAATTTTCCATAATGTTATCACAAGGACCATATTTGCCATCGTTTGATAGTACAAGGTTTATTTTTGATATTTCTCCATTTTTAAAACCTTAAGGACTATTTTTGACATTTTTCAAACTTGAGGGACTAAAGTTGCCATTTTTAACTTTAAAGGACTAGTTTTGACAACTTATGAATCCCTAAGGACCTTTGATGATATTTAACATGTTTTAAATTACCAGGGACTAGATTTTCCAATTTATGAAAGTTAGAGGACTTAAACTGTAAATTATGTAAACTTTGTTGTTTTTCATCAGTTTTCAATCCTTTTGCACTTGTAACACATAAAAAACACAATTTAATGATATTTCCTGTATTATGAAGCATATCTGTATGTTTTCATATGTTTTTGTAGCTTAAATGTGAACGAAATGATGAGTATTTAGACACTCATCAATCCCCCACACTAAACTATTGCTAGTCCCTAGCAATCTTTTGAGAAAATTTAATGGATTTTTGTCTCTTTACCAAAAGCCATTACTTCTGGAGTAGCCAAATGTTTCAGTTCATGTAAGAACTATGGTACACTGATAACCATGTGATTTTGAGCAAACCACAAGCTGTTAACGGATTTGATTTGTCTTTACCAGAAGCCGTTTGCTTCTGGACTAGCCAACTCTTTCACTTTTTAGGATATGGCGAGTTGAGATACCATACAATTTTGGGCAAATTTTTAGCCATAAACGGATTTGAGTTATCTTTATCAGGAGCCGTTTGCTCCTGGATTAGCCAGTTCTTATGTGGGTTAGACATGGTGGACTGATAACCATTGATTGCATTTCTAATTGTGAAAAAACTTTAAATTTTGATCAAATGGGGGTGCTTGATGGAACATGTGTTTAAATTCGTGAGAATTTCCCCCCACACTTAGAAATGAATATTGCCCTCAATATTCAAAGCACCAGATGTTAAACCAACACTTAGAACGTAAGAAGGAAATACTAATAACCTTTATTTTAGTTTATACACATGTCTTTCTTTTTTTTTATTATTTTTTTATTTTTTTTGAGGATATATACATATATACAACATGTGGGGCATCTCCCCCACACTAAGGTGGTAGAAAGGGGAAAGAAGACAGAAATATGGGTGAAAACCCATATTGAGCTACTGTTTTTGATAACCGAGTCGCTAGCTTGACTCAACCCCGAATTTAATTGTCCTTGGGGAAAGTTTGGAGATCCGGGACAACCATGGATGGTATGTCCTCTCCAAAGTAGTGTTTCAGACGGTGTCCATTCACTTTAAAACATGGACCGTCATTTTGAGATAACTCAATGGTACCATATGGATAAACCTTAGTGATTGTGAATGGGCCAGTCCAACGGGTTTTGAGTTTACCCTAGAAGATCTTTAATCTAGAATTAAAAAGAAGGACTCGATCACCAACGTTAAAAACGCGGTTCTTTATTTTTGAGTCATGAATCTTCTTTGTCTTTTCTTTATAGATCAAAGAGTTCTCGTAAGCCTGATCACGTAGTTCATTTAATTCATTGATTTGAACTTTTCGGTGATCACCCACAGTTTTGAGGTCAAAGTTGGCATGTTTCAATGCCCAGTAGGCTTTGTGCTCAAGTTCCATCGGAAGATGACATGTCTTTCCGTACACAAGCTTGTAAGGCGTACACCTAATGGGTGTTTTATAAGCTGTACGAAAGGCCCATAGTGCGTCATCTAATTTATCCGACCAGGCAACACGGTTTTCTCCTACAGTCCTCTCAAGTATCCTTTTGATACCACGGTTTGAAACCTCCACTTGCCCACTTGTTTGTGGGTGATACGCGGTAGAAAGATGGTGACTTACACCATACTTTTGCATGACTTTGTCAAATTTTTCATTGCAGAAATGCGTACCACGATCACTTATGATAGCACGTGGAGTTCCAAAACGGGCAAAAAGAGATTTCAGGAATTTCACTACATCTCGGGCATCATTTGTGGGTAAAGCTTTCGCTTCAACCCATTTTGACAAGTAGTCAACAGCTACAAGTATGTATTTGTTTCCTCTAGATGATGGGAATGGCCCCATAAAGTCAATGCCCCAGATATCAAAGACCTCACAGACTTGAATATCATTTTGTGGCATCTCATTTCTTTGTGAAATGTTTCCGTGATGTTGACAAGCATCACAGGTTTTAATGAGATCCTGGGCATCCTTATAAATTGTGGGCCAGAAGAATCCGGAATCAAACACCTTTTTGGCGGTGTAGTTGGGATTATGATGGCCCCCAGTGGGTCCAGCATGGCAAGCCTTGAGAATTTCAGTGGCTTCCTGCCCATACACACACCGTCGGATGACTTGATCCGCACAGATTTTGAATAAGTAGGGGTCGTCCCAGAAGTAATGTTTGAAATCCTTAAAGAATTTATTCTTCTGTTGGGTTGACATCCCTTTCAATACAAAGTTACCCGCATGGTAGTTTGTGAAGTCAGCAAACCATGGGGTAGTATAATCTCTACGAAAAGCAACCGTGTTGAGTGTTTCGAGAGGAAATGTTTCATTTATTTCCTTTTTCTCATACACATCTTGATGAGGTTTTTCTAATCAGGACAGATGATCAGCAGCCAGGTTCTCAGCTCATTTTTTTTATCACGAATAATGATATCAAATTCCTGAAGGAGGAGAACATAACGGAGCAATCTCGGCTTTGCATCTTGTTTTGCAAAGAGATATTTTAGAGCCGAGTGATCCGTATACACTACGCATTTCATCAAGATTAAGTATGTCTGAAACTTTTCAAAAGCATACACCACAACTAATAATTCTTTTTCCGTAGTGGTGTAATGAGTTTGAGCTTTGTTCATAGTTTTGCTTGCGTAGTGGATAGGCTGAAAGTTTTTCGTTTTGCGTTGCCCCAAGACTGAACCGATAGCAAAATCGCTTGCATCGCACATGAGCTCAAAGGGTAAATCCCAGTTGAGGGCAACAAGAATGGGTGCTTCAGTAAGCTTTTTCTTCAATGTTTCAAAAGCTTCGATGCACTCTAGTGAGAAGATAAAAGGATCATCCTTCTCGAGGAGATGAGTCATTGGCCGGGAGATTTTAGAAAAATCTTGTATGAATCTACGATAGAAACCGGGATGACCCAAGAAACTCCTAATACCTTTGACGGTAGTAGGGTGAGGCAATTTAGCAATGACATCAACCTTAGCTCTGTACCTCAATCCCATTCTTGGAAATCTTATGGCCGAGGACAATGCCCTCTTTGACCATAAAATGACTCTTTTCCCAATTTAGACATAGATTGGTGTCTTCACACCTTTTCAGCATGTTTTCTAAATTGGTGTGACATGTTTGGAATGAATCCCCAATGACCGATAAGTCATCCATAAAGACCTCCATTGTTTTACCGATCATGTCGGTAAATATGGCCATCATGCACCTCTAGAACGTACCTGGAGCATTACATAAGCCAAAAGGCATACGTTTATAAGCAAAGGTTCCATAAGGGCATGTAAAGGTAGTCTTTTCTTGATCCGATGGATCAATGGGGATTTGAAAGTAACCTGAGAAACCATCAAGGAAATAATAGTACTCGTTTCCTGCTAATCTCTCAAGCATCTGATCCATAAAGGGCAGCGGAAAGTGGTCTTTGCGGGTGTCGTCATTCAACTTACGATAGTCAATGCAAACACGCCACCCGGTAACCAGCCGAGTTGGAATCAACTCATTTTTCTCATTAGTGACAACAGTAATGCCACCCTTTTTTGGGACGCAATGGATGGGACTAACCCATGGACTGTCAGAGATGGGGTAAATCAATCCTGCATCAAGAAGTTTGAGAACCTCTTGTTTAATGACATCATGGATTTTTGGATTTACCCGTCTTTGATGTTGCACTACGGGCTTGAAGTCATCCTCCATTAAGATTTTGTGTGTACAAAAATCTGGGTTAATACCCTTAATATTGGAGAGCTTCCAAGCAATTGCTTGCTTGTGTGATTTCAAGACCTTTATGAGAGCAACCTTTTCCTCAGTCCTTAAACCTTTAGCAATAATGACGGGTAATTTGTCATTACCCTCCAAAAATGCGTATTCAAGATGAGGAGGTAAGTCCTTGAGCTCGACCTCAGGAAATTCATCGTTTTTATCAACCGATTTAATTTCCTCATTATGAAGTTCTATGGGAGGGAGTGGAAGAGAATTGTCCTGATTTATAAATTTCTCAAGAAGAAGAATATCTCCCTCCAGATCAATCTCAGTGTTATCAATTCCCGCTGGAACTGAATCACTTATGAGAAAAGCCTCGACCTCTTCCAAAATGAAATCACTTCCTTCAAACGGAGTGAGAGAAGGGGAAGAGTCAGAAATGATAGGTTGAGATGATGGAGTGCGATCCCCACTCAAAGAATTATGAGAATAACCAAGCAATTCTTGAGAGTACTCCTCTGAAGCAATGTCTATGATGTCTATTTGGTTAACCGCTTCAGAATCATAATTTGAGGAGTACCTCGAGGTTCGATCGAGGTTAAAGGTAACAGCTTCATTACCGACACGCAAGGTGATTTCTTGCTCAAATACATCGATAAGAGCACGACCCGTTCTAAGGAATCCCCTCCCAACAATGAGAGGAACCCTTTGATCAGCATCGAAATCAACAACCACAAAGTCAGCGGGGAGATGGAACTTTCCTACTTTCACAAACACGTCCTCAGCAATGCCAAGAGGACGAGATATCGATCGATCTGCAAGCTCTAGAGTCATGCAGGTAGGAGTAAGATCCGGAAGAGAAAGTTTCTTCCAAACTGAATAAGGCATTAGGTTGATGCTTGTACCAAGGTCAGCCAAGGCATAGCAATCAACCATTCCTGGAAATATACAAGGTATTAGAAATTTTTCAGGATCTCCAAGCTTCTCAGGAAGCTTCTTTAAAAGAACTGCTGAGCAGTTCTCATTCAATGGAGTCTTTTCCATTTCAAACAGTTTCTCCTTGTTGCTTAACAAGTGTTTGATTGTTGATGCAAACTTGGGCATCAGAATAATAGCATCCGCGAAGCTAATGTCAAAATGCAAATCTTGGAAGATTTGAAAGAATTTATCCATCTGGTGACTAGCCTTTTCGCGGAGCTTTTGCTCATTCAAACGTGAGGGGTAAGGAATAGAAGAGGTAGAAGGTTTGGATTTAGGGGTTTCAACTGGGATATCATGTGGTTCAAAAACAACTCTTGGTTTTGGTTTGGGTTTCGGGACAACATGAGGTGGGACGTCTTGGTTACCTCCATTATGAGTAGGAAGTACTTCGTCCTTTTTGCCTCAGTTTCATTTTCCACTACCTTGGGAGAAGGAGAAGAAGGGGTAGTGGGAATAGTGGGCCCGTCATATGAAACTCCGCTCCTGGTTGTGATCGCCTTTGCATCGCCCCTCGGGTTTGCGATCGTGTTGCTCGAAAGTTTTCTAGAGCCCAAGGGTCGTTCATTTAAAGATTTCTTGATTTCAGAAATCTGGCTGACCAAAAACCTGTTTGTCTCTTCTTGAGTTTTCATGAACTGCTTCAACAACTCATCTGATGATGATTGTGGAGCTGGGAGAATGGCTTGTGTTTGGTTGGGGAAATTTTGGACTCGGTTATTTTGATTATAACCTTGTTGTGGTTGAATATTTCCCTGATTTGGATTACCATTTCCCTGAAAATGATTTATCGGGTTGAAATTGTTTCTGTTAAAGTTTCCTTGGTTGTGGAAACCTTGATTCTGTCCAGGATTGAAATTCCCTTGGTTTTGATAACCTTGGTTCATTCGAGGTTGGTCCTGGTTTTGATTTTGCAAATTATGGTTTTGGTTGAAACCGGGTGGTCCCATATGTGTGTTAGCACGGTAACTTGGTTCCATTTGAGGACGGTATTGATTACCCCCTGATTTGAAGTACCGGCTAAGGCATTGGCTTCAAAAGGACTACCATCGGTGGCAGTACAGTTGTAGTATGCATGTGGGCCACCACAAGTGACACAAACTTCCACTTTTTTCACTTCAGCATGTGAAGGGTTTTGTGTGAAAGTGACTTTCTTTTGGTTTGAGATAACCAAAGCTTGAATAGCGTCTGTGAGTTTGTCTATCTTAGCATCGGTGCTAGAAGTACTCACGGGAGATGAAGTAGAAGGACCAGCACTCACTTGGGAGTTATATGGCTTTGTGCGTATAGTGCGGACCTTGGACTTATTTTCAATGATCGCTAAAGCTTCTTTAGTGGTTTTGCTCAAAAAATTACCTCCCGCGGAGGAATTGAGAGAATCTTGGTCAGATTGACTCACACCATTATAGAAAGTGTCAATTTGCATTAATTCAGTGAAACCATGATGAGGGCATCGACGAAGCAATTCTTTGAAACGATCCCATGCGTCACTAAACGATTCATCAAACCTTTGAGTAAATTTGATGATTTCATTTTTAAGACTTGTCGTTCTGGACGGGGGAAAAAATTCGTTTACAAATTTGGTAACTAAATCCTTCTATGTTGCTATTGAACAAGGAGGTTGTTTTTCCAGCCAAATCCGGGCTGCCCTTCAAGAGAAAATGGGAATAGAAGAAGCTTGACTGCTTCGGAAGGGACGTTCTTGTATTTGATGGTAGATGTAATCTTGTTAAACCATCGAATATGAGCATGAGGATCATCTCTCTCAAAACCATAAAATTGACTTGAGGTTACTAGATTTAGTAACCCGGTTTTGAGCTCAAAGTATTCAGCCACAATGGCTGGAACAACAATAGCATCTCCGTAACCCTCGATGGGTGCTTGGAGAAGCTCATTCATTGGATGGTCTTCCGCCATGATAACTGAGTTTGTGGCAACAGTACGTATCTCAGATACGACTGTTGGGGCAGAACGTCTACGGCGTCTTCAAGGAATTCTGACAAGCTCACGAAAAGGGCTTGTTGACCTAGAAGAACGAGTGCGCTTGCACTAGAGACGACTCTAAGAATCCTTAGAGTGACGGGGATTTAAAAATAGAAAAGAAAAATATTTTTGGATTTTTGTTTTTATAAGAAAATATACAAATATGGACAAAGATGATATATAACAATGAGTGATTTATTCAAACTCACAGATGCTTCAAAAGTCGCTATACACAGCACACCTCCCCGACAGCGGAGCCATAAATTGATTGGTGGTAAACAGTCAGAAATTATCAACCAAGTAATGATCAACAAGTCTAACAGCCTAAACCAATACTCTGTGGAGTGTAGTGTTTCCCCGGGTCGTTAGATCCCAACGAGGCATGAAATCTGAAATAAGACGACTTTGAGATCAGGTGAAATGAACATGAAAAGGGTTCAAGTGATTATACTGCTGAAATATAAGTAAAAATAGCTTTGAAAAACTATATCAACTAATACGTGAAATCAGATAATCACAAATGCAAAAGAACTGGAAAACATGTATGTTTAATATTTAAACGTAAACATACGAAACAAAACGATTTTAACTAAAGTAGGAATTTGCATGCCTTAGGGGCTTAAATGCAAATTAAACGGACTTAAAATATTTACTTTATAATTATAAACTTATTTAAAACTTAAGAAAACCTAAAAATGTAAAAAGAAATAAAAATGTACGTTTAAATTTAAATAAACGTAAACGTATGAAACAAAACGTGAATTCTGTCAAATATAACTCCCACAAATGTGAAAATTATATTTTTGGAATCCTAAAAGTAAAGAAAATTTATAGGAAATTTAAAATTATTTTTATAACTATTTAATTAATATTTAATAACTATTTTTAATTATTTAATAATACACTAATAAATAAGAAAATGTAAAATAAGCCTAGAAAAATAAATTAATGACTTAGAAAAATCTAAAATATTATAAGACTTATTTTAGAACTGAATTTATATTTTTCACACTATTTATCTAATTATTATTAATTAATTATTATTTAATTATTAATTAACTAATTAAAGTGATTTAAATAATTAAAAATACTAAAATGACTTAGATAATTAAGAAAAGTTTTATATATCTAATTAACAATCACAGGAATCTTAAAAAAATTATAAAAAGTTGGATTTATGTATTTTTAAGCTATTTTATTAATTACTATTCTAATTATTAATTAATTACCAATTAAGCTAATTATATTCAAAAAATAGAAAATGAATAGTAGAAATTCTAGAAAAATTCCAAAAGATGTTTTAACTTATATAAAAGCTAGGAAAATTATAGAAACTAGGTGTTACTTAATGAAATCTAAATTTGCTATTTAATTCTTTATTATTAATTAATAATTAATTAAACTATTATTAATTCTAAAAATCACTAAATGACAAAGGAAAAATCTGGAAAATTTCTTAAAAATACTTCAAACTATTAGGAACTGAGGAAAAATATGAAAAGATATAAGTGCTTAATAAGAAGCTAAAAAGAAAAATGAAAAAGATAACTTCTATTAAATAGAAGCTATCACTATAATTAAGTTTGGTTTTTCTTGGATTTCTTTTCACAAAACAATTTAGTAACTAAAATTAAGAGATTTTTGTAAAAACAACTAGTTTAGAACTCAAAAATAAGCACTGTGAGTGCTTATAAGCTTGACAGTTGACTTTGGTTGACCAAACTAGGAAATAAGCTCAAATTAGCTTATGTGGGGTCCACAGGGGTAAAACTTGGTTCAGATGAGTAAAGTGGACATGAATAAGCCAGAATCCAGCAAATAAACCTCTTGGATAAGCCAATAAGCTAGAAATAAGCACTAGGTTACCTACTTGTACACAGAACAATTGGACAGAGTATAGGGGAGGATTCAGGTGGGTCCCAGGAAGCTTAAGCTCGCAAGCTTGCTCAAAATAGGAAGGTGGCCAGGAGGGGGGGTTGAAAGAACCCACTTGGGGGCTGTGGGACCCACTGAGGTGGTCAAGAGCAACCACAAAAGTGGTGGTGGTGGCTGCAGTGATCTGTGCACAGGGGAGGTGCTTCCCCTACAAGTGACTTTGGCTATTTGTAGGGCCCACAGGAAAATTTGCAAAAATCTAATGACTATGGGTTTTCACAGATGAGGTGGGGGGCTACAAATCCTAAAAAGCTCAAGTCTTAAAACAAGGTGCAAAATTCTAAACAATTCTTGCTAGTTTTGGTTTTTCTGCCTAAGGTACTTTTTGACTATTTTTTATTTCAAGCTTAGTTTGACTAAGGTGAACTTTGAATCAAACCTACTCACTGATTATGTAATATTAGGCTAATGAGATGTGAAATTAAGCTAGATAAACAACTTGTGATCTAAATTGATGAAAATGGAACCAAATCTTTCAACAGTTAACTGCTAATATGGGATTTGAGGTGATGTTGACTTTTTCTGAGAAAGTTACCAAATTGGTGGTTAACCTAAGCTTATATGAACATAAGTGACTTCTTTTAACCAAGTTTTACCATAATGAACAACAAGAACACAGAAAGATAGCATTAACCAAACACCCCTTTAAACTAATGAAAACATGATTTTCAAAGTATAACAATTATTCAAACCATGAAATTTCATCCAGAGACCATATAATGATATCACAAAACCAAATGAGCATAAAACATCAATACCACAAGCATATTACACAGAGTTGTCAAATTTGCATTTTAAACTGTGATATTTCAATTTTAAGCAACAATTTAATCCAATGAACAAACAAGCAACTTTAAGCTATATTATAACTAACAAACAACACAGGAACATCAAAACATGAAAATCTAAGCAAATAAAGTATTTAAACAATAAAATGCCAAATTGAATAAAAAGCTTACAAAATGGATTCCAAACTGAGAACATAAGAACAAGGACCAAGATGAACTTATCAGCTTACCACTAAGCTTCTAAACCAAAAGCCATCCATAATTCACTTTGCTCCAAGCTGTGATCATGGTTTCCACTGATTTTTGTATTTTTCACTATTTTTCTTGATTTTTTATGTATTTTTGATTTTTATGATTACAACTGCTTTTAAGGTTTCTAAAAGCTTTCAAAAGCTTTCTGAGGAGCTTAAGTGAGCTTGTGAGTCCTTATATCAACAATTAACAACATTAGGTAAATATGAGAATTTGAAGCTGAAAACTTGCATAAACTGAATTGACAAAGATGAACTGAAATTAAAACTGAAATAAGGTTTGGATTACACTGAGATTAAGGAAAATACAACTTAAAAGCTTCAACATACACTTGGAATAGTAAAAGTGAACTAGTCGATTATGAAAACTAAAAATTACACTAGATAGATTGTAACACTACATCTCCCCTCTTCTTTAGAGACTTTTTGATATTCCCACATGCTTATGAGCATTTCCTATCAATAACCTGAGCCATTGGATGACTGAAACTAATCCCAGCCGTTTAAATGCAATTTGGCGCCAAAAGTGGTTCTAGTTGCTTGTGGCCGAAATTTCTCAAATAATGCATCTTGGAGGATAGTTGTGGAGGAGGCAACATGATTGGAAGGGTTTTAAGCCAAGTTAGGGTGGTTTAGTAGCAAAACCAGTAGTGTGAGTGCTACAGTGGTGGTTTTAAGGTGGGAATGCATTTATGGGGGTATGGGCTAGTTGTGAGGTGGAAAGGTTATGAGGGAGAAGTAGGGGGACAGGAAAGGAGAGTTGGTGATGAGGTGGTGGTGTTTACAGGTGGCTATGGAGAGGTGGAGGAGGTGAGGTGGAAGATGGAGGGGGTTGACCATTTGAGCCCATTCAAATATTTAAGGGGTGTGGGCTTTTGTGTGATGGGCCTGGGTTAAAAGGGTAAGGTGGGCTGGCGTGTTTGTATATTGGATTTGATTTGGTTTTTAGGTTTAATATTTAGGGTCCGGTTTGGTTTTAAGCATATAAAGCCCAAGGACCATAAGGGTAATATTTGGATTTTGAGGGACTGAACATGTAATTTTCCATAATGTTATCACAAGGACCATATTTCCCATAGTTTGATTGTACAAGGTTTATTTTTGATATTTTTCTATTTTTAAAACCTTAAGGACTATTTTTGACATTTTTCAAACTTGAGGGACTAAAGTTGCCATTTTTCAATTTTTAACTTTAAAGGACTAGTTTTGACAACTTATGAATCCCTAAGGACCTTTGATGATATTTAACATGTTTTAAATTACCAGGGACTAGATTTTCCAATTTATGAAAGTTAGAGGATTGAAACTGTAAATTATGTGAACTTTGTTGTTTTTCATCAGTTTTCAATCATTTTGCACTTGTAACACATAAAAAACACAATTTAATGATATTTCCTGTATTATGAAGCATATCTGTATGTTTTCAGATGTTTTTGTAGCCTAAATGTGAACGAAATGATGAGTATTTAGACACTCATCAATGCTGCAAATGGAGGTGAAAGAGAAAAGTCTAGTTTGGTATTTTATAGTTGTAATGGTTGTACTTATTGCTTTTATGTTGTTTGTAATAATGTGGTAATGACTGTTTTCATGTATGGAATGTATATGGTTTTGTTGTAATGACCGTTTTCATGTATGAAATGATTGTCGTGTTATGCATATTGTTGCCTTAAATGGATATGGTTTTTCATGTATAAAATGGACATGGTTTGTTTTAAGGACTGTTTTCATGTATGAATGATTGTTACGTTGTGCATATTGTTGTATTAAATGGATATGGTTTTTCATGTATGAAATGGATATGGTTTTGCTTCAAATGCATTATTGTTGCAAATGCATATTGTTGCAAACTCAGATAGGATATAAACACATAAAGATACAAAATAAAGTCATGATGCGTGGGAATCGCAACAGGCTTTACCTCTCAAGGGATCTCGAGAAGCTTACAACCCCCACCAGGCAGTGTACCTGATCGTTGTAGTATAGTATAGTGACAAGTATCGGGGGATTGATCGTTCAGCTTAGGAATAGTGTCGCTAGGATTAGAAAGCCTAAATACTAGTTCTAAAGGTGAGGGATGATTATTTTTGTATTTTTATATTTTTATGAAAGCAAGTAAAATCTCGGGGTTTGAAGGATTTGGGCGGAATTAGTTGCTATTCAACTAACCCAATACTAAGATGCAATCAAAATAAAATACTAAAAATGAAATTAAGCTAATTAAACTAAGGTTGTGAGCAGTAATTGGAGAAAATGTGTTTACTTAGATTTCACTACTCCCTAGACATCTTTTACACGTTAATTACTTGTTATAATTGCATGGATGACGGATCATATTCCTTAATACCATTCATGGGGTGGCACACATAACTCCTGATGCGTGGGAATCGCAACATGCTTTACCTCTCGAGGGATCTCGAGAAGCTTCCAACCCCCACCAGGTAGTGTACTTGATCGTTGTAGTATAGTATAGTGACAAGTACCGAGGGATTGATCGTTCAGCTTAGGAATAGTGTCGCTAGGATTAGAAAGCCTAATTACTAGTTCTAAAGGTGAGGGATGATTATTTTTGTGTTTTTATATTTTTTTGAAAGCAATTAAAATCTCGGGGTTTTGAAAGAGTGGGCGGAATTAATTGCTATTCAACTAACCCAAAACTAAGATGCAATCAAAATAAAATACTAAAAATGAAAATAAACTAATTTATACTAAGGTTGTGAGCAGTAATTGGAGAAAATGTGTTTACTTAGATTTCACTACTCCCTAGATATCTTTTACACGTTAATTACTTGTTATAATTGCATGGATGACGGATCGTATTCCTTAATACCATTCATGGGGTGGCATACATAACTCCCCAATTCTATGAGCTCTTATCTCCTCCTACACCATGCCCAGCACAACTATAGGGATTGTAAACAGTGGCTCATGCATTAAATACAACCAATAAAGACCTAGTACGCCTCGGTTCATGTTTCTTAAGACGTTCAAGCATGTTACCATTTGGAGATCTGCCAGTTTTCTTAAGCCTAACATATAAAATCATTCATCCAAGACAAGAATAAACAAGTAATCAACACATAATCAATATCTAGGTTTCATTAGATCTAAGCAAACACAAAAGAGATCTAGCCTAGCATAATGGAATTGAGACAAGAACAAGATATAGACAACCAACATATAGACATATTGATTGAATTAGAAGAACACTTATCTCAATTACAATGCAAGGTCTCAAGGGTTTGGAACCCTTGAAAAACCTGTAAAAGTTGCACCAAAATCGTCTTTAGGGTTTCTCCAAAACTTCTCTTTTAATGTGAAAAACTAGAAAACTATATATAGGAAAATCGGGGTGATGGCGTCAAGAACAAAGGTATGACGCCGTCATCTCGTCGCCAAATACTTCCTCGGACGGCCTTGATCTACTTCTGACGCCCTGTGTGACGCCGTCATGAGCTACGGATTTTAATTCTTGGGGTTTGACGCCGTCATGAGATTTCTCTTGACGCCTTCATCAACTACGGATTTTTATTATTGAGGTTTGACGCCGTCATGACTTTACTCTTGACACCTTCATGTACTGTTCCCAGCATGGAAAATTGAGACTTTGCCGTTTTCTTCACTTTTATGCTCCAAAAACGTCCAAAATGGCTTCTTTTCCAGAATTCACTCTCCAAGTACCTAAAATCAGAAAAGGAACGATTTAGGGCAATATTTGATCAAATAAGTTCGGATTCGGGCTTAAATGACCCCCTAAAAACGGACCATTTTTCGCCTCATCATATACCCTTACACTTGAGATTTGCTTGTCCTCAAGCAAATGCGCTTTTATTCTAGTCAAAAGACAAGTTAGGGGTCATTTAACACTAATATAAAAGTAATTACAACAAATAATCGTTCCACTAAAGACCAATAGACAAGCACGGAGGTCATACACTAGCACCTCACAAATAGTGTTTAGATACTCACATCTCTCGGGTGTAATAAAGTAATATAACATTATGGAAATGGAAGATATCTCTCACTACCTGTCATAGCAAAATAGATTACCATAGGCTTGGGAAAGGATCAAACCTCCACCACATGGCGTAAGCACCTATGATAAACTATCAAAGAGGTCTTTTTAAAGGGTTGTAACATTAGGTATAGGGATATGAATTACACAGTTTTGTTGGATAAAGGAAGTTTTGCTGGTGGCGAGTTAACAATCTTGATTAATTACATGTACAAGATGGCGTTGCTAAGCCAAGACTAGACTCGACTTAAGCTAATAAATGAAAAATAACAAAAACATAAAATGAACATAGAATGAAAAGGGATGGTAGTCCGTATGTTTTTTCTCTCTTTCCTTTTTCTATCTATATATATATATATATATATATATATATATATTTTTTTTTTTTCTTCTTGATTTTTTCGATTTTTTTTTTTTTTTTTTTTTTTTTTTTTTTTTTTTTTTTTTTTTTTTTTTTGCATACACTCTTACCCTACCATCCAAAATAATACATCATAGGGAATGTAAATTTCCCTTACACTTGAATTTTTACATACTTTACATTAAACTAAACTAGTGACTCGAATTAAGAAAATCAAAACACTTGGAGCACTTTTAAGATTAACGCACATATGGGGGTAATAAATGATGTTCTTCCCCATTACTCCATAAAATAAGTACTTACCCATGAGTCCCAATCGTCCCAAAACAATATGTACAAGGATATGACTCGACTTAGCAACCATGTAATCAATTAGAAAGTTAACTTAGGGTTTAACAAATAACAATAATGCACTAAAAATGAGCACATACACGGAAGGCTAAGGCGATTTGGTTGTACATTTAAGTGGGGTGTAACAAATTCTTCCTTTAAGTAAAATGCTTAAAGTTAGAAACGAAAAGATAGGCTCGGAGGGGTGTACTAGGGGTTTCGTGTACTAAAAATGAGTACAACGCTAAGGGCGTGGGAAAAATTAGTTGACTTAACTAGCCAAGTAATATGACTTAAATGGTCAAGTAATTATGATACGGGTTTAACACAAAGGTGATCCTAATGCCTCTTATCATGTAGTAAATCCTACTACACGAATGTAGTCTCACTAGCGGTCTCGGGATGCATCACTAACGCAAGTTCTAGAATCTAAATGCTACCGGTACACTCATAAGCACTAATAATGAATGCTTTTCCTATCAAATCTAAAGGCGAACCTCACATTTTTGGGTGTAAAAAATTTCCACCCAAAAATGTGAGGTTCGCCTTTAGATTTGATAGGAAAAGCATTCATTATTAGTGCTTATGAGTGTACCGGTAGCATTTAGATTCTAGAACTTGCGTTAGTGATGCATCCCGAGACCGCGAGTGAGACTACATTCGTGTGGTAGGATTTACTACATGATAAGAGGCATTAGGATCACCCTTGTGTTAAACCCGTATCATGATTACTTGACCATTTAAGTCATATTACTTGGCTAGTTAAGTCAACTAAATTTTCCCACACCCTTAGCGTTGTACTCATTTTTAGTACACGATACCCCTAGTACACCCCTCCGAGCCTATCTTTTCGTTTCTAACTTTAAGCATTTTACTTAAAGGAAGAATTTGTTACACCCCACTTAAATGTACAACCAAATCGCCTTAGCCTTCCGTGTATGCGCTCATTTTTAGTGCATTATTGTTATTTGTTAAACCCTAAGTTAACTTTCTAATTGATTACATGGTTGCTAAGTCGAGTCATATCCTTGTACATATTGTTTTGGGACGATTGGGACTCATGGGTAAGTACTTATTTTATGAAGTAATGGGGAAGAACATCACTTATTACCCCCATATGTGCGTTAATCTTAAAAGTGCTCCAAGTGTTTTGATTTTCTTAATTCGAGTCATTAGATTAGTTAATTGTAAAGTATGTAAAGATTCAAGTGTAAGGGGAATGCTCAAACCCCTATGATGTATTATTTTGGATGGTAGGGTAAAAGTGTATGCAAAAAAAAAAAAAAAAAAAAAAAAAAAAAAAAAAAAAAAAAAAAAAACGAAAAAATTAAGAAAAAGAAAAAAAAAATAGAAAAAAAAAAAAAAAAAGAGAAAAAACATACGGACTACCATCCCGTTTTTATTCTATGTTTATTTTATGTTTTTGTTATTTTTCATTTATTAGCTTAAGTCGAGTCTAGTCTTGGCTTAGCAACGCCATCTTGTACATGTAATTAACTAAGATTGTTAACTCGCCACCAGTAAAACTTCCTTTATCCAACAAAACCGTGTAATTCATATCCCTACACCTAACGTTATAACCCTTTAAAAAGACCTCTTTGATAGTTTATCCTAGGTGCTTACGCCATGTTGTGGAGGTTTGATCCTTTCCCAAGCCTATGGTAATCTATTTTGCTATGACAGGTAGTGAGAGATATCTTCCATTTCCATAATGTTATATTACTTTATTATACCCGAGAGATGTGAGTATCTAAACACTATTTGTGAGGTGCTTGTGTATGACCTCCGTGCTTGTCTATTGGTCTTTAGTGGAACGATTATTTGTTGTAATTACTTTTATATTAGTGTTAAATGACCCTAACTTGTCTTTTGAGTAGAATAAAAGCTCATTTGCTTGAGGACAAGCAAATCTCAAGTGTAAGGGTATATGATGAGGCGAAAAATGATCCGTTTTTAGGGGGTCATTTAAGCCCGAATCCGATTTTATTTGATCAAATATTGCCCTAAATCGTTCCTTTTGTGATTTTAGGTGTTTGGAGAGTGAATTCTGGAAAAGAGGCTATTTTGGATGTTTTTGGAGCATAAAGTGAAGAAAACGGCAAAGTACCAAAAATCCAAGCTGAAAATACAAGGTGACGGCGTCAAGACCAAAAGCTTGACGGCGTCAGACATGAAGAATTAAATATCGAAGGTGGTGACGGCGTCAGACGTACTGGTGACGGCGTCAAAGTGGCAAAATTAATATACCGTGGGTGGTGACGGCGTCACATAGGCCGTCATAAGTGGATCAAGGCCGTCCGAGGAAGTTTATGGCGGCGAGGTGACGGCGTCAGAATTAACTCTTGACACCGTCAGACTGTTTTTCCTATATATAGTTTTCTAGTTTTTTCATTAAAAAGGAGAGAAGTTTTGGTGAAACCCTAAAGACGATTTTGGTGCCTCTTTCACAGGTTTTTCAAGGGTTCCAAACCCTTGAGACCTTGCATTGTAATTGAGATAAGTGTACTTTCAATTCAATCAATATGTCTATGTGTTGGTTGTTTATCTCTTGTTCTTGTCTCAATTCTACTATGCTAGGCTAGATCTCTCTTGTGTTTGCTTAGATCTAATGAAACCTAGATGTTGATTACTTGTCTATTCTTGTTTTGAATGAATGATTTATATGTTAGGCTTAAGAAAACTGGCAGATCTCCAAATAGTAACATGCTTGAACGTCTTAAGAAACATGAACCGAGGCGTACTAGGTCTTTATTGGTTGTATTTAATGCATGAGCCACTGTTTACAATCCCTATAGTTGTGCTGGGTCATGGTGTAGGAGGAGATAAGAGCTCATAGAGTTGGGGAGTTATGTATGCCACCCCACGAATGGTATTAAGGAATACAACCCGTCATTCATACAAGTGTAACAAGTAATTAACATGTAAAAGATATCTAGGGAGTAGTGAAGTCTAAGTAAACACAATTTCTCCAAATACTGCTCACAACCTTAGTTTTAATTAGTTTAATTTCATTTTTCATTATTTTATTTTAATTATATAATAGCTTTGGGTTAGTTGAATAGCAACTAATTCCGCCCACTCTTCCAAAACCAGAGATTTTAATTGCTTTCATAAAATATAAAAACACAAAAATAATCATCCCTCACCTCTAGAACTATTAATTAGGTTTTCTAATCCTAGCGACACTATTCCTAAGCTGAACGATCAATCCCCCGGTACTTGTCACTATACTATACTACAACGATCAGGTACACTGCCTGGTGGGGGTTGTAAGCTTCTCGAGATCCCTCGAGAGGTAAAGCAAGGTGCGATTCCCACGCATCAAGTTTTTGGCGCCGCTGCCGGGGAATAGTTATTGTCTAGGTTAGAATTTCTTTTTATTAGGTCTACTTGCTAGATTCCTTTCTAGTAAGATTTTATTTTTATTTTTTTTAGGATTTCTTTAGTCTATCTTTTTCTTTGTGTGTTTGTTCGTAATTTCCATTGACTATTCCGTTCACCATTATGGAGTACGCGAATCCACCATACCACCAACCAAAAAGGCCATTCTACCCTGTTGACATCTCGAATTTCAAACAATATCAAGATGAACCCCTATATGATGCATGGACTCGTTTTAAAATTTTACTTCGAAAATTCCCTCATCATAGTTTCTCTTTATCATCCCTAACCGAAACCTTTTACTATCGTGTCAGCCAATGTGACCAAATGCGCATCGATGATTTTGCCAATGGGAGCCCTAGGGAATTAAATGATGAAGAAGCGTGGGATACCATAGAAAACTGTGCCCAATATTATTATAGTGTAGACAACCCAACAAACAACATCACAAATCAATCAAAAACAAGTTTGATGGAGCAAACAGGAAGTTTGTTGGGGGATGAATATACTCATGTTGAGATACCTAGTTGGATGGCACCTAATATCATAGTACAAAACAAACATATAGGTAATCTAGGTACAATGGAGGATGAGGTGGACAATTCAAGCCCACAAAGTACCTCACAAGTCCTACCATCATTTGAGGCACATACACCGCCCGTGACTTACCCGGAAGAAGTAGAAGAGACTATAGGAACCCCAATTGAGGTAGAACCCTTGGACCAAGCACCACCAGAGGATATAGGTTTGAACACTTGTAGTGATAACCTTACTCCTAGTTCTAGGGAAGTTCCTAGTTTTGATGAACCGGAGCCTCAACCAAAACCATTACCTAATCTTCTATCCTTGGATGAAGATTTAGGAATTGAAATAGGTCCCGATCCACCCATCAAACCATGTAGTCCGGGTAGTTTTACGTTGAAGGTAGTAGACTCTAAACCTTGTAGAGAGGAAGCCAATATAGGAGTGGAAAATGGCCTTACATGCTTACATCACCCATTTATGATTGATCACAAGAAACATTATGGGTTTAAACCGGGTTTATTAGGTCAAGATGGATTCCCAACTAGGAGTCTCTCGAAATTGATAGAAGATGATCCCTTTCTAAGAGAAAATCTTAATTCACCCACTAACCCAATTGAATTAGGTAAGGCTATGATGATAGGATCCCACACCTTTGAGCATACAATTCATCCACCACTCTTTCCTCACGAGGCATATTTACACCCTAAGGGTGTGTATCGCTACTTTCACCCGCACTTAATCCTAAGTGTAGGGAAAACTTCACCTTTATCCGTGAAATAAGGGTAGAGTCAGGCTCGTGACTCGAACAAAAACAAGCGCTTCTTGGGAGGCAACCCATGTTTTGTGTGATTTTTATTTGTTTGATTATTATTTGCTTCCGTATGCATGTTTTATTTTTATTGTTGGTTGATCATGTTTCTCTACTAAAAAATGGAAATACTTTATTATGTTGTTTAGCCTAGTCTTAACTTCAACCTAGAGGTATTTTTGCAAAAAGATAAGTGTAAGGGGAAACCCCAAATATGTTTTTAAGAAACAAACCGATCATGATTATCCACAATATTTAATGAACATGTATATTCGTATTTGTTAGAGTCAAATGCTTGTATTGAGTCATAATGAAGTTTTGCAGGATTTTCCAGGAAGTAGGACAAAGTTTTTCCAGAAATTTTCCGGAAACTTAACATAAGAATTTCTGCAGGTCCATTCTGACGGCGTCAGGGTTTGCTCTTGACGGCGTCAGGAGTTAAAATCTGGAAATTTTACCGGTTTTGTTTTTCTAACGGAGTCTTATGGTTTTTGTGAATTATTAAGTTTTATAATCTCCAGGAAATCTGCAAACTTCATTCCACAAGCATTATATCTTACTTTGTTTTCTAGGATTTAGTAACTTATATAGGATGCCGCCGATTTTACGCGAGGTTGCCTTGTCTACTTTTGTCAGGATTTACAGGTTATTTGTGACAAGAAGATGATTTATATTCTGGAAGGGAAGCTTTGATTGTTCGTTTTCTTGGAAGAAGATTTAACCTGGCCAACTAAAATCCATACCGAGCGAATCAGGGGAGTATTTGATTTCATTCTTTTTACTTATTTTACTTTTACATTCTTTACTTGAACATTGGGGACAATGTTCATCTTAAGTGTAAGGGAATGGTAAAAAGATGATACCTTACATATGCACTTTCGCTTGAGTTTGTTTTGTTTGATAGTAGATGAGTAATAAAACTACGAGAAATACTTATTAGTGTAATTTTAGCGCCAAATTTAAATTTTTTTACAACATTTAGGAGTGAAACTTTAGCCATAGCAAGCGTCTCATGGATAGGAGGTTGTATGACTAGCACATAACCGTATATTCAGAAAAATTTTCCACCCAAAAATTTGAGGTTCGCCTTTAGATTTGATAGGAAAAGCATTCATTATTAGTGCTTATGAGTGTACCGGTAGCATTTAGATTCTAGAACTTGCGTTAGTGATGCATCCCGAGACCGCGAGTGAGACTACATTCGTGTGGTAGGATTTACTACATGATAAGAGGTATTAGGATCACCCTTGTGTTAAACCCGTATCATGATTACTTGACCATTTAAGTCATATTACTTGGCTAGTTAAGTCAACTAATTTTTCCCACACCCTTAGCGTTGTACTCATTTTTAGTACACGATACCCCTAGTACACCCCTCCGAGCCTATCTTTTCGTTTCTAACTTTAAGCATTTTACTTAAAGGAAGAATTTGTTACACCCCACTTAAATGTACAACCAAATCGCCTTAGCCTTCCGTGTATGCGCTCATTTTTAGTGCATTATTGTTATTTGTTAAACCCTAAGTTAACTTTCTAATTGATTACATGGTTGCTAAGTCGAGTCATATCCTTGTACATATTGTTTTGGGACGATTGGGACTCATGGGTAAGTACTTATTTTATGAAGTAATGGGGAAGAACATCACTTATTACCCCCATATGTACGTTAATCTTAAAAGTGCTCCAAGTGTTTTGATTTTCTTAATTCGAGTCATTAGATTAGTTAATTGTAAAGTATGTAAAGATTCAAGTGTAAGGGGAATGCTCAAACCCCTATGATGTATTATTTTGGATGGTAGGGTAAAAGTGTATGCAAAAAAAAAAAAAAAAAAAAAAAAAAAAAAAACGAAAAAATTAAGAAAAAGAAAAAAAAAATAGAAAAAAAAAAAAAAGAGAGAAAAAACATACGGACTACCATCCCGTTTTTATTCTATGTTTATTTTATGTTTTTGTTATTTTTCATTTATTAGCTTAAGTCGAGTCTAGTCTTGGCTTAGCAACGCCATCTTGTACATGTAATTAACTAAGATTGTTAACTCGCCACCAGTAAAACTTCCTTTATCCAACAAAACCGTGTAATTCATATCCCTACACCTAACGTTATAACCCTTTAAAAAGACCTCTTTGATAGTTTATCGTAGGTGCTTACGCCATGTTGTGGAGGTTTGATCCTTTCCCAAGCCTATGGTAATCTATTTTGCTATGACAGGTAGTGAGAGATATCTTCCATTTCCATAATGTTATATTACTTTATTATACCCGAGAGATGTGAGTATCTAAACACTATTTGTGAGGTGCTTGTGTATGACCTCCGTGCTTGTCTATTGGTCTTTAGTGGAACGATTATTTGTTGTAATTACTTTTATATTAGTGTTAAATGACCCCTAACTTGTCTTTTGAGTAGAATAAAAGCTCATTTGCTTGAGGACAAGCAAATCTCAAGTGTAAGGGTATATGATGAGGCGAAAAATGATCCGTTTTTAGGGGGTCATTTAAGCCCGAATCCGATTTTATTTGATCAAATATTGCCCTAAATCGTTCCTTTTGTGATTTTAGGTGTTTGGAGAGTGAATTCTGGAAAAGAGGCTATTTTGGACGTTTTTGGAGCATAAAGTGAAGAAAACGGCAAAGTACCAAAAATCCAAGCTGAAAATACAAGGTGACGGCGTCAAGACCAAAAGCTTGACGGCGTCAGACATGAAGAATTAAATATCGAAGGTGGTGACGGCGTCAGACGTACTGGTGACGGCGTCAAAGTGGCAAAATTAATATACCGTGGGTGGTGACGGCGTCACATAGGCCGTCATAAGTGGATCAAGGCCGTCCGAGGAAGTTTATGGCGGCGAGGTGACGGCGTCAGAATTAACTCTTGACGCCGTCAGACTGTTTTTCCTATATATAGTTTTCTAGTTTTTTCATTAAAAAGGAGAGAAGTTTTGGTGAAACCCTAAAGACGATTTTGGTGCCTCTTTCACAGGTTTTTCAAGGGTTCCAAACCCTTGAGACCTTGCATTGTAATTGAGATAAGTGTACTTTCAATTCAATCAATATGTCTATGTGTTGGTTGTTTATCTCTTGTTCTTGTCTCAATTCTACTATGCTAGGCTAGATCTCTCTTGTGTTTGCTTAGATCTAATGAAACCTAGATGTTGATTATGTGTTGATTACTTGTCTATTCTTGTTTTGAATGAATGATTTATATGTTAGGCTTAAGAAAACTGGCAGATCTCCAAATGGTAACATGCTTGAACGTCTTAAGAAACATGAACCGAGGCGTACTAGGTCTTTATTGGTTGTATTTAATGCATGAGCCACTGTTTACAATCCCTATAGTTGTGCTGGGTCATGGTGTAGGAGGAGATAAGAGCTCATAGAGTTGGGGAGTTATGTATGCCACCCCACGAATGATATTAAGGAATACAACCCGTCATTCATACAAGTGTAACAAGTAATTAACATGTAAAAGATATCTAGGGAGTAGTGAAGTCTAAGTAAACACAATTTCTCCAAATACTGCTCACAACCTTAGTTTTAATTAGTTTAATTTCATTTTTCATTTTTTTATTTTAATTATATAATAGCTTTGGGTTAGTTGAATAGCAACTAATTCCGCCCATTCTTCCAAAACCAGAGATTTTAATTGCTTTCATAAAATATAAAAACACAAAAATAATCATCCCTCACCTCTAGAACTATTAATTAGGTTTTCTAATCCTAGCGACACTATTCCTAAGCTGAACGATCAATCCCCCAGTACTTGTCACTATACTATACTACAACGATCAGGTACACTGCCTGGTGGGGGTTGTAAGCTTCTCGAGATCCCTCGAGAGGTAAAGCAAGGTGCGATTCCCACGCATCAACAACCAATAAAGACCTAGTGCGCCTCGGTTCACGTTTCTTAAGACGTTCAAGCATGTTACCATTTGGAGATCTGCCAGTTTTCTTAAGCCTAACATATAAATCATTCATCCAAAACAAAGATAAACAAGTAATCAACACATAATCAATATCTAGGTTTCATTAGATCTAAGCAAACACAAAAGAGATCTAGCCTAGCATGATAGAATTAAGACAAGAACATGATATAGACAACCAACACATGGACATATTGATTGAATTAGAAGAACACTTATCTTGATTAATCATGCATGGTATCAAGGGGTTGGAACCCTTGAAAAACCTGTAAAGTTACACCAAAATCGTACTTAGGGTTTCTCCCAAAACTTCTCTCTTTAATGTGTGAAAAATAGAAAACTATATATAGAAAAATAGGTCTGACGGCGTCAAGACAAACAATGTGACGCCGTCACCTCGCCGCCAAAACTCTCCTCGGACTGCCTAGATCCACTTCTGACGCCGTCAAGACATATATACTTGCAGGCCGTCACGACTCTTTTACTCTTGACGCCCTTCCTACGTGACGCCGTCAAATCCGTTCTGGGTCGTCATGGAAATTCATGAAATTTGCTCTTGACGCCGTCACCTACTGTTCCCAGCATGGAAAATTAAGACTTTGGCGTTTTCTTCACTTTTATGCTCTAAAAATGTCCGAATTGCTTCCTTTTCCAGATTTCTCTCCCAAAGTACCTAAAATCACAAAATGAACGATTTAGGGCAATATTTGATCAAATAAATTCGGATTCGGGCTTAAATGACCTTCTAAAAGTGGTTCATTTTTCGCCTCATCAAGTCACACAAATTTAGTTGGGACCACAAGAATCTTAGATTCATTACTGCATTTCATACAAAATTTGTGGACATAAAGTCACACAATCCAAGATAATGTTTAATAGTGGACACGTTGTTTACTGAAAATACTTCTACCAATATACATTGTTTACTGCAATTACTCCTACCAACACACATTGTTTACTGCAAATACAAGACCCAATGTTTGACTACTTTAACCTAATACTTAAACATAAATAAACAGACACCAAACACCTAAACATAAACCAACATCATTCTGCAAGTACTTCATCAAAACCCCATGATTTGTCATCTTGAACCATCTAGGGGAAATTGATATGCTTTGGCCCTTTTTGCAATTCTTTCTGACTTGCACCTTCTTTTCAAACTTGTTGTCTTAAAAGTATCAATTGTAATGGCATCTTCAATCTATTGTACAGTTGTTCTCCTTATATTACTTTGTTGAGTAGGAATGTCATTAGCATCACAGTTCTGAATTGGGTCTTCTATCATAGATTGCTCCATTTGTACATGCAAAGTAAATACTCAGTCCTCATTGTGAGTAGGTATTGACATTCCTGCTTAGCAAAGTAAATACACAGAAACAATCAAGCAAAAATCATAACTATATGCATTTAGCACCTACTGGCTTAATGAAATAACTAGCTGCATTTAGCCACATCCTTTTTTAGTACCAAGCAATAACACTTAAAGCTGGATCTCTTTTTATAAAACAATAATTAGCAAAAATGTGTACACATGGTACACCACTCAAAGTATACCCATTACACGTACTCTAGACTCTATGTTCACACCAAAAGACTCTTCTGCCTTCCTATCCTCATATTCATTATCACCACTGGAATAAATTATCCAGTATCTTTGAGTATCCTTCAAATGCTCAATTTATTTTCTAATTGATGGTGTAATGTTTTTTTTGGTGCAAAGGTGAATTATATTAACTTCTCAAAAGATTTACAAACATAAGGATAGTATAGATTTGGACAGAACTCAGAATCTATGTATACAAGAACATCCCAGCAAAATAAACTATACTATCAATCTATCCATCTTACCAATCCAAAACAGAGTATACAATAACTCATATTTCTTGCACCAATTCACCTTTATTCTGCACAACCATCTAGCTACATTTCCACCACACCATTCCATCATTCCACTCAACCTGCCACCACAGTAGACAAGATGGAAATGGTGGATGGCATTACTAGGCACCCATAACCCATCCATGGGGGGGGGGGGGCTCTACCAAAACAACCTACATTTCCCTCTCAATGGAAGGCTTCAGTTGCTTGGGAACACACACCCTCCATGATGTCCAACCATTCCTCCTGTGGGAGTGTAAAGTATGGACCATGAAGTGCCATCTTTCACCACTCTCAATTCTATACTACTTACACTCCCCTCCTAGGCCATATACCCTTCACAAATGAGAGCCCTACCTTATGGTACATCTTATATCTAGTATGAACCTCCTTTTCATCCAATGCAGTTTCTAATTTTCCATCATCTAGCAAACTACATGAACTACTAAGGTACAGTTGCACTAGATTAGACTCCAAGATACTAGGTGCCTGCTCATTGTTATGACCAGATAGAAAAGATCTTGCACAATTAAAGATCTTAAAATGCATATATCCATGTACCAGAGACATGAAATCCCAATACTTCTCAACATAAACATATTGTCAACCACTCTTAACCCTCCCCTGCATGTTCAAATTCGTATTGTATTTTCTTGCCAAACTTCACATTCCATATTGTTTCTGCATCAAGAACATTAGCACACTGCCTGACTTTCACAGTAACAAGCTTGGCTCTAATATCTTCACAGATAACATTGAATAGAGTTTCAGCAGTGCTATTGTTTCCACCAAACAATCTGCCATTTATTTCTTGCCAAATATGGTATACTACAGCTGCAAGACAGAGCTTTTTAAAAATCTCCCACACACTTTTACTTTCCCCATTAAAACTCAGTTTATTCACAATTCCTTCCCAGGTATCCTCATTCTCATGAATCTTGGCTTTATTTCTTACCATCCCCCACACTTCTTTTGAATACTCACATTCAAAGAATAAGTGATTATGTGAATCAAGTCCATTTTTACATAAACTGCATTCATAGACTTTGTTTGGGTACCATTTTTGCAATTTGTCTTGTGTGCACAATTTATTCTTAATTGCAAGACACATAATAAATGCATGTTTAGGGATGCAATGAGAGTACCAAACTAAACTTCTCCATCTGACAGCATCATCCTCACTTCTAACATCTTTCCACACAGTACTTGTTACAAAATCTTTCACATTTCCATTCTTGTGAATCCACACAGCTTTGTCAGGCATATTATTGTTGGGTCACTGAATTCCCCAACCTTCTTCTAACAAGGATTTGAACGTAAAATCACCTAAGTGTAAACAAGTCACTAAGTGAACAGTAACTCAGTGAGTCATCTTCAGGATGCTTAGACCGAGCCTAAGAAGAAAGGTTCTCCATTCAGTGAGGCGGAACTCAGTGAGTGAGATCTAAGCCAAGAAGAAGGTGATGGGTTCAGTGAGGATGACAATAACTCACTGAACCCCAAGACTCCTCAACAACTATCATGGTACTAAAGATTGATGACTTGAAGACTGAAGATTTGGCGGGACTGGGCGGGAAAGTT